>LPNX010580356.1:17426-124823 GCA_001517045.1 Pseudotsuga menziesii | reverse complement strand
AGCGACTCAGACGAATACAAAACGCGAAAGTCCAGGAGGGACCGTTTCAAAAGCTATGGACGGATATTCAAGAATGGGCGTTTGAAGACCGACGGATGAACCAGGAGGCCGAGAAAGTTAGGCGTAGCACCATATATGCCTATGCAAACGCACCTATCATGGCCAGCTTCACTGGTACAAAGGAAGCCGCGGTCAAATTCATCATCATTCGTTACCACAACGGCAGATTTTACTTTGACCGACCCATCGACATTAATGGAGATGTTATCTCCCAACTGACTGGTCTATCAAATCAAGGTGACCCGGTCATCATTGGGATCAAGGAAGGACTAGTCGAACACTTTACAGGTTTGACGTCGGGGAAGAACTCCAAGGGCCTCATGATCAGTCAGATCGAGGCACGGACACCACAGATTGTGGCGAAAATCATCGCCATTACTCTCACCTTGGCTGGTCGCAGCAGTGACCTCAAACTGGAAACGCTGGACGCCCTCGACAAAATTACAATCGACGGCCGCATCTTCAGATGGGCAGACTACCTCGCAGACTTGGTCAAAACCATATGCGAGCGCTATCAGGAAACAGGAGGTATTATTAAATTCCCCTCCTTAATTATTTGGATTGCAATGTATTATATCTGCCCGGAAGGCAGTCCTGTCTTCCGAGAGCCGACTAGGTTTGAGATGCACAGGTTCAAACCCTTTTCCCAAAAAGGAACTGTGCATGAACTCAACCAAGGGAAGGTCTTGATGGAAACCTGGTTCCAGCAGCTTAAGCTGCGCACGACAAGGTGGAGGGTGCCCCAGAACATCCGACGACACCTTCCAGCCGACTCACACATCCAGCTGGAGCTCGACCATACATCCGTATGGTCGTCAAACACTCAGGATTCCAACGCCAGGGACCTCGACTACTATCCCACAGTCGAGCAGATCTTTCGGGAGCTGTCTAGGCAGACAAAGATCAAAATTCAAATCCCGGACGCTGCAAAACAGGTCGACTTCTCTATAGTCGAACCTTTGACCGACCAGGAGAAGGAGGAAGATTACAAGCTGCACCTGTATATCAGCACGTTTGTAACGCAGGATACTCCGACGGGCACTCCTGGTCGGGTGCACTTAATAGTGAAGCATCCGACTGCACCAGTCGTGGACCCTCCGACCGAGCAACAACAGACACCACCACCAGCACAACAACCAGCACAACAAACAGCTCCCCCGGCTACTCAGACGGTCGACCCCGCTCAGACCCCGACAGGAGAAGTCGAGGCAGACAACCCTGAGTATGCTGTGTCTCGGAGCATTCTCAAGAAACTAGCCAAGGAGATCGCTATTGCCAGAAGGAACATCAAATTGCAAAAACGTCAGCAAGGCAAAGGTAAGCGCAAGCTTGTCCTTGCTGACTCTACAGACGACGACGATGAACTGGCAGCCTCCGCACTCGATATAGTCGAGGATGCCAGAGCAAATAAAGTAACTGTTGAAACCCAGTTTCAACGTTTTGTCGAAGCAGGAGCACCGGAAGGTCGGCCAAAGAAGGCCAAAACAACACCACTGTCCGAAGATGTGGTCGACCTGGTGACGACTCCTCCCCCTCCATCTCTGACTAAAATAGTCGAGGATCAAGCACCAGTGCAGCAGGCCGACATGTCCCCCGAAGACTTTGCAAGAGTTATCCCTGAGGCACTCAGAGCCAGGGCCAGCTCGGACCAGGAGCTTAGAGCCTTCTTTGCAACACTGCCTGCCCTGTTCAAAACAGCGCAGACAATCAAGACCACAACTCCCCTTAAAGCAAGCCAAAAGACATATGCATACCAAACAACTGTATTTACAAGGGTGCATGATGGTGGTGACATTGCGGGACACGAACAGACCTTCACCGACTACCAAGTCCCCCCGGAAGAAGACGTTATATCTTCTGACCAAAGTCCCCAACACCATTCTCCATCACCACCAGGATCAGGAAACCCTTCCTCCCCACCCGCATCACCCCCCTCACCATCATCTCCACTGCCTCCACCACCACCTGATTCACAGCCGAGACCACCACCATCACCACAGCCGGAGGTGGACATACCACCTCCCCAAACCGAAAAACCCCCGACCACTGAACCAAACCTTCCGACACACACCCCTTCGACCTCTGATCCACCTTCCACTTCTGCAGGTCCTCCCGACAAACCAACAGAACCAGCAAAGGAGCCAACAGAGCCTCTTCCTAGACCAGATCAGCTAAGGACCAGCTTACGGGATGTAAGCTCGTTGACCGACTCAGAGGTTGGCCAGCTACTCAACACCCTAGCAAAAGAGTCGAAGAGGAGGACGACCCGACTAAGGAAACAGCTCACGGATAAGGAGACAGAAGAAGTCGAGTTCCTCGACAAATGCAGGTCTCTTGTACAAACTATTAACCCCAGACCTGTCGAAGCTGCTACCGACCGACCGCTGGACAGAGCATATCAGCTGTTTGAAGGTTTGGTGTCGACCATACAGACCCACCTCCATGAGACTAAGGCTGGGCAAAAAGAAGAAACTGTCCGACTGCTCCTGACTCAGCATACAACATTCTCGGAGGCTCACAAACTTCTACAAGACCACATGGAGGAATCCATTGTAACTGAGGAAGTACTCCGATATTTGCCTACTCATTATGGGCAGGCCTATAGTCAGACGAGGCAGACCAGACAGGGCATTCAGGCCTTGGAGAGAAGGAAGTCGACTGAGACAGAACTGAGGCAGACCATCGAAGATCAAATAGTGATGGAAAACACTAAGCTGCAGCAGTTGGAATGAGAGGCACACCAGTGGGTTCAGCAAGCCCTTCCCAACTTGGAGAAATTCAACAACATCTATCCGCAGATGAAGAGACTCTTTGAGACTGCGGAAGAACATGATCAGCTGCTGGGCCCCAACATGGAAAATATTGCAGAAATGGCAATGGCAGAGAAGATGTCGGTACTTTCAAATCTTACTACTTTGACTATTGACATTCAGAAAGCCTTGCAGACATGGACGGACTTTCAACACCAGCTTGCCATCACAGCACCAGCAATAGTCGAAATCTGTGTGCAGAAGAGACCAACTATTCGCCTGCACAGCCCACCTCAGTAGCAGTCTCCCTTTGCAATCTATTTTTGTACTTCTTATCTATTTTTTACCTCCCCTTTTCTTCGGGACGAAGAAATATTTTGTTTGTGGGGGAGATGTAGAAGGAGCAAGTCGACTTGAACAAAGACCGACTTAGTCGATCAGCCGACTAAGTCGAGAGACCGACTATGTCGGTCGGCTGAGTAAACACAGTAGTTAGTCTGTTAACTAATAGTCGTGTCGGTTCGGTGAACCGACAGGTAGTTATGATTGTAACTGTTTGTAACCTGTATATTAGGCTGTTGAGCCACTCAAGAACGCAGTTCAGTTCTTGGCTTTGTATGATCTATTGAGAATAATATAATCTGTTCATCTTATCTGTTCTTATCTCTTGTATCTGTGTATATTTTATGTATTATTGGTAACCTTATGTGATCTGTGAGATTACAACAGATATGCAAAAGTACCCCAAGGACAAATAAATGTAGTATTATGTTGATCCTCGGGTTTGATCTGAATCTGATTATATCTGGAAAAATCGTCCATGAAGGAGAATACCCACTTCCCACACACTCATCCGAAATCTGATCGATAAATGGTGTGGGAAAATTATTCTTAGGACAAGCATGATTTAAATCACGAAAATCAGTGGATAAATGGTTTGCTCCCTACTTCTTATCAACCAGAATGGGATTTGAAACCCACTCTATCAGGGGAACGAGATAGATAAAATCAGATTTTAACAGTTTCTCTATCTCAGCCTTAATGGCGGGTTCTTTTCTAGGATTCACCGCACGCAAACGTTGTCAAACCGGCTTTGCATCCGAATAGGTCTTAGTTTCATGTTCAACAATACGAGGGTCAATGCCTGACATTTCCTTGTATGACCAAAAAATGATGTCACAAAACTCTTTAAATAGCTCGGTATACTCCTTGATCTCATCAGGGGAACAACTCGCCCCAATGTAGACATTCTCAACTTTTTCAGGATCGCAAGAAATATTGATAGGAATAGTAGGGCATAAATTTTCCATGTTCCCATTGGCTATCTGACCAGGAGAGCTCATTGGAACCACGGGACTACCAATCTTCTCACTAAGACTCTCCCTAAAATCATCATGCTCCATACGGTCAATCTCAGGAAGAAAATATGATCGATGATGTAATTCTTCCCAAGGTGGGTCAACCCCAGACATGGCCTTGATAATGGATTCATCTGATGGAAAAACATCATCAAGGCAATCATGTGCATGAGAGGACTCAACTACCCATGCAGGAAGCACATACATGTCCTCCTCCTCCGTCCGCGAAGAGGAAGGACTCGGATCTGCAACATGATCAAGTTTTGCTTGATATGCTACCATCATTGCAGGCAACGACACATCCGTTTCGATAGGTCCTATCGAAGGACTTGGTGGAGGAAGAGTCCAAGGATATTCCATATGGGTAGTGCAAAAAGACACCGAATTCAACGAGGATGAAGCCCCACCAAAACTATATCCGCTCATAAGAATGGGCGCAGGATAGCTAAAGGTTCCCATAAGAGACAGATACATACCCACACGCACACTCCCAGTTGCCGGATGAGAATGATCGATAATCGGGATAGAAGTTCTCGATGATGCATTAACACTCAGATTATGAAATGATGTCTGATCAATCATAATGATCTTCCCATTAAATGGAAAGCATACCACTTGAAAGAGAGAAGAGGCTATGGCTTGCATACTATACATCCAATTTTGGCCTAGCAAAATATTGTAGTCAAGGGGCGCATCAACCACCTTGACCTCGATCGCGACGGTCTTCCCTCCCAATTGGACCTTAAGAAAAAGAAGAATCCCGTGCGGCTAAAAAGATATACCATCAAAAGTTGTCAACATAGTAGAGGATTGAGACAAATCGGGAGAACCCAAACCCTTCCAACATGACAAAGACATCATGGAAGAAACAACTCCTTCGTCAATCATAGTGCGTTTGACGGTCATATTAAGACACTCTACATGAATCAAAAGAGACACGTAGTAAGGCAAGCAAGGTTGTATTCCCATGGTTTCAAATTTGATAATGGAAGAAGAGTTATCATCATCAACCCCAAGAGCAGAAACAAAAGCTCTCCTCTGCGGAGGAGAAGTCTGAAGTACTTCAAGCGTAGACATCGCACAAGGATTTTGGCTTAAATCCTCGACAACAGAATAGTTCTGGGTGACTTGGGCATTAGGATTGTGCCTTGAACATTTTAGGACTCCCTTAGGAATGCGAGGTGCAACTTCAGGTTTATCCGTAGGTTTTTTGATATGCAAAGGGCTCTCGGGTGGAGCGGGTTCCTTTCCAAGGTCCAGTTGTGACAAACCATAATCCTTTGCATGAGTCACTACCTTAGTAGTGTGCACCATGTTAACACAACCATGACCACTATTGGCTTCCAGCGGATTTTGATCTCCACCTGATGCACAATGAGGATCAATGGTCCTTGAGTTCATATTTTGATTGTTGGGTAAAGGATTAGTTAGCATGATTGGGTCCTGTGCTATGAATCTCAAGGAAAATTCTATATGAGGGAACAAGTGAGTGAGGTGGTCCTCCTTACATAACTTGCAAGGAAACTTTCCCTTACATTTAGACTGCTTGAACCCCCCAGCATTACGAGTGTTCTTGTCATTATAATTGGAATTTTTGTTCTTGTTCCCACCCTTATGATTATTTTTTCCTTTTTTCCTATTGCTTCCAGGATGCTGGTTGCCCTTCTGGTCTGACGATTGCACAGAAAGTACACTCACCATTTTGGTGGGTTGAGACGAAGCTGTGGCTTGTCCCAACACAGATTGATTAATTGACAATTGGCTTACTTGTTTCACAACCACATCCGTAGTTTTGGCACTTGTACAACCCACAATTCCATCGGCATGTGGTCTAGGCTTGATCTTGGGATCGAAACTAGATCGCGGAGCATTAGGTATAATCTCATACAAAAGTCCAGATTGAGCGTAGACAAATCTAACTCTTGTGCCCTAAAGATTGCTTGTTCCTTGTTTTGGACTCCGGATGTAGAAACATCCTTCGCGATGTAAGCATTAGAGGAATTTTGGGGTCTAAAATGGGCCTCCTAAGGAAAATAATAAAATAATAGTTAAAATAATAAAATAATATTGATTAATTTTGGAGGAAGAAAGAAAAAAACTACTTTTTGTGTTCGTATTTTCGACATATCTCCCTGTGTTTTTACTCAAATTTCGATCGAGAGAGCTCGTTGGATGCGGAATTTGATTCCGCATCCAACGAGTACCCACACTGCATACTTTTGACAGATCCTGCTACCCCAAAAACAAGAAATACATGAAAAAACGTGATGATGACATCATCATCACATTTTTTCATGTATTTCTTGTTTTTAGGGTAGCGAGGTCTGTCAAAAGTATGCAGTGTGGGTATTAGTTGGATGCAGAATCAAATTTTGCATCCAACGAGCTCTCCCGATCGAAATTTGAGTAAAAACACAATGAGATATGTCGAAAATACGGACAAAAAAAGTAGTTTTTTTTAATGACAAATATGTCAATTCAACCATTATGGTTGACTTATTTTATTGAAATTCTATTGGTTCTTGAATTCCAACTCACAAAAACTTATTTTGGCACGTTTTCTTATAAGGCCCATTTTAGACCCCAAATTTCCTCTAATGGTAACAACGACTTGAGGAACCACTAAAGGAGAAATTTCAGTGGTATAAAGGCTTTAATCAACCGCTTCCATCTACGCCACTCTTGAATATGATCCGAGATATGTGTGGCTTTGTCTTGCCAAAATGTCGACAAGAGCTCCGTACCAACATCATAACATACGAGCAACTGAAAGTGATTAAGGAAAGTCATGGAAAGGTCATCAAATAAAATGAATGCCCCCCTTGGTAACTCTATATACCATTTCACTGCAGGCCCAGTGAGGGTGCATTGAAATAGCCTCATACTGATTGAATCCTCATGTAAGTAATTGGAAGAGTACCAAAGGTGAAAAGTAGTGACATGCTCACTAGGATATTCTCCAGCTTTTCCCTCGAACTTGGGAATGTCTGAAGGAAACCTGTTAGGGATGGCCAGCTAGGACGGGTCATGAGATACTAGATCATTCATAAGTCTTGATAAGTCAGGTAAGTTCAACGTTGTGAGGAAAGGGAGCCTAGGTTGAGCCAGTCTATGCCATGCTCCTTGATAGTTCTGGTTCATGTAAGGCTGATTGCTATAAATACCATGGCCTTGGCCATAATAACCTCCTCCCATTTGACCTGTACAGGACTGCATGGAAATATTTTTGATGTGGTGTATCTTGATTATGTGGCACTACAAAGCCATAATTGCAAGAGTAAGTAGGTTTTTGATACCCACACCCATAGGGTTGATATTTCTTTCCATACTGCGGTCCATAAGACTATCCATGAGAAGCTCCATAAGGTGTCCCATGGGATGTCCCATGAGAATGTCCATAGTTAGGGATATGGGGAACTCCTTGAGATGGACCATGAGATGATCTAGAAACATGGATATGATCTCCCGACACAAAAGAGGTACTTGACTCTGAGATACTACCATGCGAGTAGTCACAGTACAAACACGGCTAGTAGCGATATTCCGGCCCGAAGCACCACATGAATGAGGGGGAGGAAGGGTTGTCAAAAATGCATTCGAAGGAGTAGGGTTGGAGGATGAAGGGACATGTGAATGGATGTAAGTGGTGTTCCCTATGGTCACTCATTTTGGGTCTGGTATCCACATATGGTTATTAACACTAGGTCTAGGATGGACATGTGAAGTTGCTTCCACCACCGGGATGGAAGGTGCAATGTGACTAGTGCTCCCAAATCTCTCTGCATGGAAAGGAATAGGAGTGACCCTAGGCATAGAGATAGGTTCAACTTTCGACTCGATGTGATGTGCTGGATCGGGTGCAGGGATATCAGACATGCCATAGCGAACATGACTAGTGCTTGTGGGTTCATAATGAGTCTTGTCGCCTGGAAACCAATACCAGTGACCTGTGAATGAGGGATCATAACCAGAATGTGAAGGTATTTCTGGTGAAGGATCATATATGGGAGTAGGATCTTCATCCCCAACCTAGTGAGGTGGAGAGGACATATCAGGAATCTCATCCTCATGATCTCCCATCGTGTGTGAATCAAAGTGAGAAGTAGTCCACCCAGAATGTCTATTTCTCTCTCCCAAAGGACAAGGAGATGTGGAAGGTAGAAGTCCTGCTAAATGACGAGAACAGCGAAGTGTCGCGCCCGAATCCACAATGACTCAAAAAATGAAAAGACACGATCTAATTATGCAAACCCTAGGCAAACTAAAGTGCATAGAGCATACACCTATAAAATGTAAATCCAAATCACAAGCAAACAAGGGTAGGATATGTGAGCTCCAGAATGAAGCATGTATGTCTTGCCTAGGAGAGGCTTGAGACTCCCATACACATTAAGCAGAGGTTCGTAACCAATTATAGTGGCCCTCAGCTTCAAGGCATATAGAGACTGTGCTATCTGACCCCTACCTGGCCAGGACACCTGCAGAATAACCTCTTCGAAGTACCCCCTCGATAACCTAGGTAAGGCAACTAAGGTGACCTCAATATAATCAATGCTCAAGTGGACAGTCATAGGTGAGATTGACCATATGGGCAGGGTAGCAAAGCTCGAAACTCTCGAAAGAGCCCCCAGATATGAATACAATCCTAGAAATATCTTCGGTGCTACTCAGCTATGACCAGGGGTCATCCCAATCAATAACTGCTCACACTGCCTCATGCTTAACTCCCTTGTAAGAGGAGGATCCTGAGAAACACTAATTATATAAAGGAATTTCACACTCTCACCTGGATAGACACATAAATGTTTCGTTTAGTGGTCTTGGAGAATTTAATCACAATGAACTATTCCAAGACCATAAAACCTAATCTTGTTGGTGCACCCTATAAAATAAAAGAGTGTAATTCATTTTTATTATGCATTTATTTTAATTGGCTTATTACTCAAAAGGGAAAATGGTCGTGAAACTAATGATGTTATGACACACCAAGAAATAAAATGCACACCTAACAATCAATGAACATGCATTGTGTCAAATGAAAAATGGGGTATGCTACTACGTGAAGTGCAAAATTTTCCTTCAAATGAATATGCAATCATTCCTATATGAAAATATAACTAATACTTTCCAAGAAAACCTAATGCAAGTACCATGTAAAATGCAAAAATGCAAACAATGCATAATGATGCAAAAAGCAAAAGTATGACTCTACAACCCCGAGAATATGCAAGCACTACCATATAGTACCCAAGAAAAGCACCAAGGTAAAAGAGACCTAATGCACTAATCCCAAAACAAAAAATAGAAAATGAAATGACCAGAACATTTTCAAAAATTTTAAACTAAAAAGCATCTCTGGTCAGAAATAGGGGTGTATACAGACTCTAGAAGCATCCAAGAAGACTCAGCAATCATCCAAACTCACCCAGCAACACTTAATCTTCCCCAAAAGGGAAAAACTCAGGGCATACATGATTGTTTGTAGAAAATCCGTGTATATACGCGACTATTGCAAGAAAACCCATGTGTACACGCAACTGTGAAGAAAAACTCATGTACAGGAAGAAAAAGAGATAAAAAATAAGGTAAACAGACAAGCTGAGACAAAATTTACTCCTATTAGGCACTACTAGGCAAAAATGCCCCCAAAACTGACTCAAAAACAAAGGAATCAAAGAAATTCAAGAACATTGAATGCCGAAAAACCCCCAAAGGAAATGACTAGGAACTCCCCAGTGGAGTCGCCAATTCTGTTATAGAGAAAACTTCCTATGGCTTGGGGTACCACAACAGATAGAGTAACAACCAAAATCAATCCCTTCCCAATATGTAAGAGAAATAAAACATCTAACACTAAAGGATCTCGAAACATACCTTATTCTGGACGGTTGATGTAGATCCCCGTTGAGCTTTTCCAATCTTGCTTGTGTTAGCAATTTGCTCTCTCAACAATCATTAAACAAGACAAGCATGCTATATAATGGTGTTATACCTACTCTAGAATATATAATAAATAATGTAAAAGTAATTAAAAGCATCCATGCATTCAATATTCATTTAAATGCACATCATTGGACAAGAAAATATATTTCTATTAATATAAATAAGAGATTACAAGAATGACAACCTCTGTCGGCACGTTTGCAAACCGAAGAAACTGAGTCCTCTACCACCTCAATCCTCCATCTCTCGATAGCAAGCTCACAAGCAAAGGCAAGATTGGGAAGAACACCAAGTGCTCCAAGGGAGAAAGGGATGCAGAATCAAGTATAAACTATGGCAACAATGGACTATAGTTTTCTTGTTCTTCAATTCCTCCCCTTTCAATGTATCCAAAGGGTTCCTTATATAGTGATTCAATTGGGTAATGGAAGGTCAAATCTGAGCAATCTCAAGGCATATGGAAGGCCAAGAGACAAGTGACTTATATCCACATCAAGAAAAACTCCAAAACTATTTGGCCTTTTGCACACATCTTGATGTACACGGGTTTAAGGGTCATATTCGCATATATACGCGAGAATGGGTTTAAAAGTCGTGTATGGAAAATAACATGTGTTTTTAGGGATTATCTTGGAAACATCAAAGGTACAAAAATAGTCCACGGGGTCCAAAGATTCTACAGAGGAACAAGGAAGGCCATAAAAATGTGATCTACCATGTGTGGTAAAATCAGTTGTAACAACATGAGACAAAGAAGGAGTTTCAAGAGGACTATATATATCACTATGAATTAATTTCATTTGTTCTATAGCACAGCAATATTTACATTTATCAAACATTTCCTTGTGATGTTTACTAAGCATACAACCTTGAAAAACACCTTTAGTGAAAGTAATTGAAGGTACAATATGTACCATTTTAGAAAACATTTGCATTTTATCATAACTCAAGTGACTTAATATTTCATTTTTTAATTACATTGTTCATTAGTGTGAGAAACGTAGGAATAAAGAGGTTGAATGTTAATTGAATTAAAACCATTAAACTTATATAAACCAGCATCATAATCAATAGTACTAGAAGAAAAAAAATCAAAGTTATGTTTGATATCTTTTAGAACATATATATCTACTCATGCTTAAAACTTATAACTTTTTTAACAAGAACAATATATAGAGGTAAAATTGATGGGCATGCCTTGAACATGAAAAACATCTTCCATTGTACCATTAAGAACTTTAACATCAATAGTTCCTACTACTAATTTTTTTTTACCATCACTATTCGAGACTTTAAATGTTGTGCTCTTAATAGTGTCATAAGATGAAAATAAAGAAGTTGTACCAATCATATTATTAGAAGCACTAGGATCCATTACCCATTCCATTGAAGAAAAATTTACCTAGGGGAATAGGACATGCAAAAATATCTTCTTGTTTTCCTATTGAGGATATATTCTCATGTTTATAAAGTTCATGTCTCTATTTAAACAAAATATTCTAAATGTGGTTTGTTTTTCAACGATAGTTAAAACATATAAACACTTTCTTTCCAAGAGAATCATCACAAAAATTAGTAGAAGAGTGGCAAGTTGAACCCTTAGTATTTGTTTTAGGATTTCTAATAAAAAATTTATTAAGTTCCTTTTTATTATGTACCATTAGTTATTGACCTCAAGCAATCAATATATCTTTCTCACATATTGAACCTTTACAAAAATATTCAAAAGAGGCTAAAACATAACCCTTATACATTTTAGTGGAACTATTCCTAGTTTAGATGAATAAATGAAAGGAAAAAGGTAATTTTTTTCTCTACAAGAATGGAAAGGCTAATATCATTTTTCTTGTAATCTTTGCCACAATTATTTAGTTTTTAATTATAAGTTTTTATTTCAGAAAGAAATCATTCTATTCTATAAACACATTTAGGATATTTCTCATGAATATTCTTTTCAAGATAATAAGTGAAAACATGATTATATTTATCAAACAAAGAAGCTAAATTTTTATATAGCACAACCAGACTATCTTCAGCCTCAATATGTACCTATAAAATATCTAAAATAGTTTGACAAATGAGTTGTTTGCTTGATCACACCAATCTTCCCAGATAACTAAGTCTTTATCATATGGTGGTTTCATGTGTTCACCTTTAACTAAGAGCCATAGTTTCTTACTCTTGAGAACATCAACCATATTTATGTTACAAGAAAGATAATTAGTACAAACTAATTTAGGAATAGAAGCTACCTCTAAACGCATGGTGATAAAAAAAATGGACCCTAATGTAACAATTTATGTGTTGTTTGGAATCAAGTCGTATTCCTAGGGAAAGATCATCAATGTGCTGATTAAAATGAGACTCAACTAAATGACACTATTTACAACAAAACTAGACTCTTACTCACATATAAGACCACACACAAATTTCAATAAGAAAATCCAAATTAGAGAAGATAATAGGGAGAAGAGAGGTATGCACCAATTTCAAAGGTTGTCCTAGATGCTCCTTTGTGTTTCTATGGATTTGGTCTTTATTTACCAATGACAAAGTAAAAAAAGACAAATACAACCTTTCTTAAGTCAATTTGACACTTGACAAATAATGTAATGGAATTGAAATATGCGAAGAACAACAAATATCTAATAAATTTCAATCTAAATGACAAAAGATTCTTTATCTCAAACAACAATCATAAAAGACACTTGATTGAGGGAGGAAACTATATCAAATATCAATTATACCAATGAAACAAGTACAAGATATACGTTCTTAATGCTCAAGCCGTTATCAAAAATGAATATTTTGGTCTCTTTACTCATGTACTCCAATGATCCCACTCCAATCCATTGGATATATATGAGGCGTGAAGCTACCTAAGGGAGACAACTTCAATATTTTGGGATATAAGGGCCATCAATAGGGATTAATAATGTATAGTTATGGAGGGTGTGTGAGTGATTTCTATACCATTTCTTTGGTAACTTGGGTGTCAAGGTGTCCCTTCCTTGTCCATTTCATTTCTCTTTTGCGTTTGGAGGAAATAGTTGTAAATGGTTACTATGTGGTTTAGGGAGTTGTAGTCAGGAAATTAGTTTTGTAAACTCCTTTCTCTCAAAATTTTGAATTTATATATTTTTTCATGGTATTATTAAGACTTCATTCCATATTTAAAGGAAACATGCGAGTGATTCACACATTTCTAGCGTGAATGACACATATTTTCACTTTTTTTGTGGTGAGAGCTCTCAAAATGGAATGCAAGTATTGAGGTTTCACTTTTAATGATCATGACAATCAACAAGGGTCAAAGCATGGGGTCTTGCATCCATAAATGTCATTTTTGTGAGAAAACAATGAAACTTTACATGTCATATTTTGAACTGCCATCATAGATGGAGAAGTGTCATTTTGAGCTATAATATATTCATGATAATGTATGAGGTCAAAAGGGGACCCAATGGCCAAAATACATTACAATAAGTGGTGGAGTGGGATGCATAGTAGAAAAGGTTGAGATTCTACAACTCTTTGTTTTAAACAAGTACTTCTAACACAAAGATAGGTGTCATACATTATTTTCCCTCGGATGGTCATATCCATTCTCAAAACGATAGAACATGGATGCCAAATTGTATACACTATGGATCCATGAAATATATAAATTATGTAGTGATCATGATCACAAAATAATACAGAGTGGATCCATGTGATATATAGAGGTGGATCATGTCCATGAATATGATACACAATGGATCTATTGCAATTAATATAGTATAACCACGAATAAATACATAGTGGATCTATGTCAATCTAGAGACCATAATAATGAATAGATACATAATGGATCTATGTCTCAACATGAATAAGGAGAACAATATGTAACTGAGTTGAGTAATGGTTATCCTAATTATACGAGTTTCATATGGGGTGTGGTACAATCTTGTGCAACTTGAGAAATAGAAAAATGTGCGGGTTCTAATATTCACTCAAGGTCTTCCATTCAAATTGTTGAGAGGTACGAATTATACCCATTTATAGATTATCTGAACTCAAACATGGAGGGAAGTGTTTGATTACCTTTAATTGTTGTATGTCTGTTGCTAGGAATTTTGCACCTTTTGCGGACAAAAGCTGTTCCTTTGGTCTGAATGGTTCAGATCCAGAAAAAATGGTTCACAATAAGGTTGGAAGACTTTCCCTAGAAGCTATAAACACGTGGAATGAAACCTTTGATGGAGTGATGTGGTTCTTCTCTTATGAAAAAAGGTCCCCAAGAAAACACCTACATAAACACATTAAACACACAAGAGATCAAAGATACAAGAACATCATCTATAGATCAATGTCAGTGACTAAGGAATCTGACGATAACATGCAAGATTATAACATAACAGGTATATGGGAAAGGAACCAAATTTACATTAATAAAATGAAGAAAGAGTTACAACCTATGCCTTATTGTTGATATGCTCTCTCAAAAAACCAAGATCTTGTCCCCTATAGCTCCAACTTGCTCCCTCAATCTCTCTTGAATTACTAAGGCCAAAATATCAAAGCAAGAACATAACATTACTCTCTACTCAACCATGGAGATTGAGCATGATTTTATAGGCTTGGAATGGATAGGGATGGTGGAGAAATTGATGGGTGAGGTGGCTAGGATATCCTACAAGGATGGATCTCGAGCCCAATTGACCCTAGTGATTAGGGATAAGGGTGCCACGAAGCCTTCTTTCGAGAAGCTTTGTGAGAACCTCTCTTTTTCACTTTTTACTAAGGGCACCACTCTTTGTTCACCATGACAGAGCGGTTCTAGGCAGAACCACGTCTTTCTTAAAGGGTAAAGGCAGTGCCACCGCTTACTACCAACATAATACAGGTGGTGATGAAGAAGGTACCACTTTTTGACTAAAGGGGAGAAGCGGTGTTGGATTTTCATATACAAATTTGATGTCTGGACCAATGTTCTTGGCTTCACAATTTGGGATTGAGGGAAACACTGAAGTTTGGGATCTTATCACATGCTGATGACAAGATTTAGGTATAACAGAATGACCACCAAAGCATGAGGCTAGAGGGATACAATATGCGAGAGATTTGAAAGAGAAAGTTATCACTTCGAGGAAAGAATTAGCTTGATCAGAGATCATCAACCAGGAATCCACAATAAATCAATACTTTTGACTCATGAGAAAAATGTGTCTTCATCATTACTGCAGACCAATACAAGGAATATCCATGAGAGAGATAAACACACATGGATACTAGAATACAACGTAGATCCATTTGATAGAGGACTCAAACTTGGACATAGCTACCAAACATACAATGTAGATCTATGCCATACAGACACAAATTTGAGCATAGCCATGACCATACAAATGTGTATCCATGCTGGTACTTCATACAATATACTCCATCGCAACCTGGGGAGAAAGCAATGAGTGCTTTCCAACAGACACCCAGGGTCTTCGTCTCATCTTCCATAAAGTACAATTCTATCCATGTGATTACAATGATCTAAAGTTGAACATGGTAGAAACCATTTGATTACTGGTCAATGATGTGAACCGTTAACAAGTGCTAGGGAGATCACCCTTAATGTCAACGATTCCCAAGGTACTCTAGTACAATGTACTAAGTGTGAATAGATGTTTTGATGTTGAACACTCAGTCGAATCTCTTGATCAAAGGTCAATGATGTGAACCTATGTCGAGAGTGAGAGAATATGTCATTGAGGCCTACAGATATC
This sequence comes from Pseudotsuga menziesii, assembly GCA_001517045.1. Classification (NCBI taxonomy): domain Eukaryota; kingdom Viridiplantae; phylum Streptophyta; class Pinopsida; order Pinales; family Pinaceae; genus Pseudotsuga; species Pseudotsuga menziesii. The sequence goes on along the minus strand of LPNX010580356.1, from coordinate 108,953 downwards.
AAGGTACTAAACTTGTTTCTAAGACTAATTCCTGGATGATGAGCTGATATCGATAGCAATAGTCTTATCGAAGGAGGGCCATGATGAATCCCACATCAACGACATGAAACTCGAAACAAAGTTCTAGAATGTTGTAGATAATCTAACCATCAGATTGAATCAAAAGTATTGACACAAAGGCTGTTTTAAATGTAGAGGTAAACTTCTAACTTCTCTTTGAACATCGGGTGGCACGAAAAAATACTTGGCAGCATTGACTCAATGAGGTGGAACATAATATAAAATTGGACAATGCATTCTTTGAAAGGCTCAAAGGAGTGACATGACTCATGAAAGTGGATCGACTCAGAGACAAGCTAATTTACACAATTGACTGAATGAAATGAAGATAAGTGCCATGTTCAAAGGTGACAACAAACTACCATTTTATTTGCAAAATGAATTGATTCCCTTCCCTTAATTTCCTCATCATGATTGATGAGTGCCTCTTTTCATTTTTACGAGTCCAAAGAGGGTAACAAAAACTCGTTGTAGCTTATTTGAAGACAATTCCATTATAACACCCCTACTTTGACCCCGCTTGCATTAAATGTATATGATGTATATGTTGTAATGGATCATGGTGTGGAGCTATAGGAAAATACCCCGCCATTGATTTCCGTACTATGTTTCGGCGATGCCAATGGTATTTTGTGCTAACCAGGCATGTTATAATGTTGGACACCATGTAAATATGCAAAATTAATTAAAATACCCACAACCAGCTATATTGATGCAATGAAAATGAAAAGGGCATGATTTCCTAAGGTTAAGAGGGGGGTGTGTCTAACCCTTGGGAGCCATTGGGAAACAACCAAATGTCAATTGATAAACCCATCTAGATGTCAAACATCTTGTTTGTCTTACTCACCATTTTTCCTTTGTCTCATCCACCAACCATTTTAATTCTGTAGGAGTTGGTTGGGTAGTTATTACCCTTGGGGGAAACGTGTACATGGGTAGTCATGTGGTCGGCAGGACTGTCAGTCCTTTGAACACACACATACTCCACCGAGGGAGTTCATTCAAAACTCAGGTGGGGCATTGGTTTTCCCCTCACACAGACAGAAATTGGGGAAGGTTCTTCTTCCCTGAATTGGTGTGTAGTTTCCCTTCATGATTGGTGGTTTTGTGTGATTGAATCAACCTTCACGTAGGTCGTATTCTTCCCCTCACGCAGCTGAGAGATGGCTGCTGGTTTCCCCATGAATTTTCATTGTTGTGGGTTTGTTCTTGAGTCATTTTGGCCATGATAGGGCCAAGAATGACTCTGGAGTCAAATTGCTCAGTTTGAGCCGTGTATTAGCCAATTTCCATTCCAGTTTTGCTATGGGGTGTGTTTCCTTAAATCCTAGAGCTGTGATTGTGCTGTGTTATGTTGTGTGTCCACAGTGGTTTTTATTTGGACTGTTTGGGAATGGAAACGGAGCATGAGTGTGCATGATAAACCTAGTGTGTACATGATCCTCACAGATAGAGCGAGAGGGATGGATTTCTTCTCTACACCCCTTGAACAACATTAGAAGTGAGGTCATGGCCTGAGGGACTGCGCAGCAGAGAAGGGGATGATCCCTTGTGTTGGGTGTGTGTGGATGTATTAGAAGTTAGGCTAGCTCTTGTGTAGGTGTCTTTAACTCTTCAGTGAGCCCACTAGCTTAGCGACCAACGTTTCCAGCTCCTGATAGCTTGATAAACCCAACTTTGTTGGCTTGGCTATGTATTGTTGTATAACCTTGGCCTGATAAACCCAACCTGATTGGCTTGGATGAGATGAGTATCCTTGTCTACATGTGAGCCTGATAGTTTGCCCTTATTACTTATGGAATCATGCCTAGCTCGGGGGTGGTAGTTTTGCTGAGTGATTGATGAGCACACTGGCCTAAGGTTGGGTGGAACGTTGTAGCGACGTAGCCGGTTATAGGATAAGCTTCTGTTAAAGATAAGTACCTCTTTTCCACTTCGTCCTTGCAATTGTATTTATTGCTTAAATGAGATGATGAACATGCTGAATGTATTGAATGTTTATGTTTTCTTCTGCTGCATGTTTATTAAACGGATTATGCATCTGTGTATGTTTCATTTCCAATTCATTTTATATCTTATGTTCATGGGGCTTAGTTTTCCCGGATTCATAGGGGTTAGTTGCATCCTCTTCACTGGTTAGAGGAGTGGGTATGTGAAAAATTGGTATCAGAGCCTCCAGGTTGCAGTAGTGGGCCTTTATGGGTCAAGAAAAGAACCAAACAGTGGTGGGCTAACCTCTATTGAGCACACCCAAGCAGAAATATTTTTTGGAAAATCACTAAGTGTGAAAACTCTTCTCTGTGTAGTGTATGAGAAATGTGAAGCAGAGCCGCAGTTGCGGCTGAGTTGACCAAAGCAGAGCCACAGTGGCGGGTGCAAGTTAAGCTTGTCGCCGACATGGAGGAAATCCTGGAAATTTCCCAAGTATGGAGTCAGCAAAAGAAAGCCTAATTCTGAGTCGATATAGCAGAAGGAAGTGGCAAATATTTCTACAACGTGGATGAATAATGAATGTAGAGCCGATGAGATGTTGTGTTGGTTGGAATATGAAGAATATTCTGCAACGATGGGTGGAAGTCAAAAATTGAGCCACAACGGCGGCACGCCAAACAAAAAGAAGAAGCTGATTCAACGGCGGGCAGAAGTTGATCTTTGAGCTGCAATGTCAGCTGCATTGGAAACAAGAAAGTGAAGTGTTGAGCCGCTATGCAGTGGATGAAACTTAAGGAAAGAGCCAATATGTTGGCGAGAAAGTGAATTTTAAAGACAATGAACGTCGGTTGAACTGAGATGATGAGCGGTAGACAAAAGTTGAGGATCGAGCCATAATGGCGGCTAGAAACCAGAAATCGGGCTGCTATGGCCCCAAAAGGAAATGAAGCCGCTATGGTGGGAGGTGGAAGAAGAGAGCAAGAAGCCACCACAATGGGTGAAAGTCAAAAACAAATTCTGATGTAGCGAGTGAAAAGTTTTCTGAAACAGAGAAATTTAGCATGGTTTTTTAGTGAGATCTGCAGGGCTAGAGAGATTAAAAATGGTAGCCTGTTCATGAAATTGTGTGGGGGGTAAGCCCTTTGACCCCTGTCATCCCCTTAAGACAGTCCTTCCTTGGGAGAGAAAATTCCATGTTTTGGGAAAATTTGTCATTGTATGATTTTTCCAAGTGAAGGTAAGTAATTATGATTTGTATAAATGTTATGTAGCTAATAGTTGTGTTACTAACAAATTTTGCAGAATCATAGTCACCTTCAACAACAGTATTCCAGATAGTGCATTTTGGTAAAGTAAGTTGTGGTTCATCCTTAAGAACCCATGGAGGATATGATGCTCAGGACTCCTACGAGCGTGCGCGAGATGCCATGGGGGAAAATGTCTGAGTTGGAAATGATGACATAGAGTCTAATGGAAGGAGATTTCAAGAGACTCTAGCGGACATTGCAACTACCACGAGAAGCTTGATTAAATCCCAGGAAGAGCAGCATCAGTTGAATGCTACTATGTTGCAGAGTTTGACAGACTTGAAAAGAAATATAGACTCTGAACAAGGTACAATAAAACTAGAAGGTAGTAAGAGAAGTACCAGGAGAAGAAGAAGAACTTCTAGTAGATAATCTAACTCAGAAGAATCCAGTGGGGATTCAAGCTCTTCTTCTTGCAAGGGAAAGAGAAAGAGGCACCATAGGGATTGCTCTCAGGATGAATTTAAGAAGGCTAAACCTTTTATGTTTGACGGTGAGGTAAATATTGGACAAGAAGCTGAAGCTTGGCTTCTTGGGATAAAGAAGTATTTCCAAGTTTAGGATTATTCAGGAAACATGAAGGCAAGGGTTTCCATATTCAATCTGAATGGAAGGGCATCCATTTGGTGGGAGAACTTCAATCAAGTAAAGAGGATTAGTGAAAGGAGGCTTAACTGGAAACAGTTCAAGAAGTATTTCAAGAAGAAATACCTCTCTAACATGTATTATGATGACAAGATTAAGGAATTCCATGAGCTAAGATTGGGACAACAGACCATGGAAGAGTATGCCAATAAGTTCCTAGAGATTTTGAGGTATGTCAGGTACATCAAGGATGAAAAAGTGAAGATCCATCGTTTCTTGAGTGGATTTCCTTAGTCTTACAAAGATAGAATTGAGTTCTATGAGCCTAGAACCATGGAATAAGTAATTAGGAAAGCTAAGTACTACTATGAGAAGAGCAAGGGAGAGCTTGATTACCAGAAGACAATTAAGGAAAAAAGGAATTAGAATTCTAACCAAAGGAACAAAGGTTTCAAACCTTCTAACTTTAGGAATTAGCTAAAGCAACCGTCACAAGCTGAGAAGTAGCTAGTCAAAGTGATGGGAGAAAATCCTAAAGAGCCACAGCAAAACAGAGGACCACTCCAATTTTGGAAATGTGGAGGACCCCACATGCGCAGTAATTGTCCACTTGAGATTGAGAATGAAAGGCCAGCTTACAACCTTCAAGAGGCCAAAATAGTGGGTCAAGTGGCAAGGACTGTCCCAGGATTTATGCAGCACTGGAGGACCGCCATGCAGATCACTAGTCAACTGTGGTTAAAGTTGTAGGTAAGATTGTTGAGCAATCTGTTTCTATTTTGATTGACCCTAGTTCTACTCATAGTTACCTTACTCCTAGAGTAGTGGAGATTTGTGCCTTTAGGAGAATAAAGCATAAGAATTCTTGGTTAGTTCAACTAGCCACTGGAATGAAGAAGAAGGTTAGTGAAGTGGTAGAGAAATGTCCATTGGTTATGAATGGATTGGCCACTTGTATAGATCTGAATGTTTCACCGCTTGGTTCCTATGATGTTCTCATCGGAATGGATTGGTTAGAATCTCACAGAGTGAAGCTTGGTTGTTATAATAAGACTTTTGAATGCATGGATGAAGAAGGAAACCCGAGAGTTGTAAGAGGCATTCCAAAGGTGATTTTTGTGAGGTATATTTCATCTATGCAGTTGAAGAAATTCTGTAGGGAAGGTTGCCAGTTATATGCAGCCCATATTTTGGAGGAAATAGAGAATGAAGCTCCTAACTTTGAGGATTTTCATGTGTTGTAGGATTTCAGGGATGTGTTTCCTGATGAGATTCCAGGGCTTCCTCTGAAAAGGGACATTGATTTCACAATCTAACTTGTGCCAGGAGCAGCACCAGTGTCCAAGACACCCTACAGAAGGAGTACACCATAAATGCTAGAGTTGAAGATGCAACTGCAAGAATTGTTGGAGAAGAAGTATATCAGGTCGAGTGTGTCTCCTTGGGGAGCACCAGTTCTATTTGTGAATAAGAAAGATGGTACACTCAGGCTGTGTATTGATTACAGACAATTAAACAAAGTCACGGTGAAGAATAAATACCCTTTGCCTAGGATTGATGACCTCTTTGATCAAATGAGGGGTGCAAAGGTATTTTCAAATATTGACTTGAGGTCTGGATACCATTAGGTAAGAATCAAGGATGAAGAAATTCATAAGACAGCCTTCAGAACAAGGTATGGACATTATGAGTTTGTAGTGGTACCATTTGGTCTCACAAATGAACCAGCTACATTTATGTGCCTTATGAATAGTGTCTTCAGTAGGTATTTGGACAAGTTTGTTCTTGTACTTCTTGATGAAATTCTTATTTATTCTAAGAATTAGGAAGAACATGCAGAGCATTTGAGATTGATATTGCATTTTCTCAGGGAACATAAGTTGTATGCAAAGTTGAGCAAGTGTGACTTCTATAAAGATAGAATTCAGTATTTGGGTCACATTATTTTAGAAGAGGGAATATCTGTAGACCCTGAGAAGAATGAATCCATTATGGATTGGCCTACTCCGAGGAATGTGACAGATGTAAGATATTTTATGGGACTTGCAAGATATTACAGGAGATTCATTGAAGGATTCTCTAGGGTTGCACATTCCATCAATTCCTTGCAAAGGAAGGTTATAAAGTTTGAATGGACATCGTAGTGTGAAGAACACTTCCAGTGGTTGAAGAATCTTCTCACAAGTGCACCAGTCTTTAAAGTTGTAGACCCAGAAAAATATTTTGTGGTGTGTACTGATGCATGCGGACAAGGACTTGGAGGAGTTCTTATGCAGGACAACCACGTGATTTGTTATGAGTCAAGAAAGATTAAGGAACACGAGAAGAACTATGCCACTCATGATCTAGAGCTTGCATCCATAGTACATGCTCTCAAGATGTCAAGGCATTACTTGATGGGTAGGATATTTGAGCTAAGGACACACAATTGTGATTTGAAGTACTTATTTAATGAGCCAACATTAAATTCTAGGCAAGCTAGATGGCTGGAGTTTTTATGTGAGTTTGATTTTGAAATCAAGCACATAAAAGGAAAAGAGAACAAGGTAGTTGATGCACTCAGTAGAAAGGTGCATGAAATGCATGTGGCATCTCTTAGTATTTTCCATTCAGATTTGAGACAACAAATTGTTAACCATACTGCCGAAGATGAATTGTATGAGCAGGTAAAAGACACATTGCAGCAGCAAATTCTTAAGAAAAGGTATGAGGGATATAAATTGGAAGAATATGGTCTTCTTACCTATAAGAACATAGTCTATATTCCAAATGTAGCAGATTTGAGGAGAGTTGTTATGCATGAGATCCATAAAGCTCCATATTCTGGTCATCCGGGATATCAAAAGACAATTGCTACAGCCAGAAAGCAGTACTTTTGGCCAGGAATGAAAAAGGACATGGCTAAATATATTTCGAGGTGCATGAAATGTCAGCAGGTAAAGGTTGAGCATCAACACCCAGTAGGTTTGTTGCATCCTTTTCCAGTTCCAGAATGGAAATGGGGAGTTATTTCCATGGATTTTATTGCAGGAGTGCCAATGACTTGGAGACAACATGATTCCATCATTATTTTGGTGGACAAGTTGACAAAGGCAGCACACTTTATACCGGTTAAGTATACGCATAAGACTGACGACATTGAAAAAATCTTCCTGAAGGAGATTTTCAAATTGCATGGATTTCCTAAGGCAATAGTCTCAGACAGAGATGTCAAGTTCACTTCCAATTTTTGGAAGGGGTTATTTGCAGATTTGGGTACAAAGCTAAACTTCAACACTGCCTACCATCTTCAGACTGATGGGAAGACAAAGAGAGTGAATCAAGTGCTTGAAGACATGCTTTGCATGTATGTGATGGGAAAACCGACCAAGTGGGAAGATTATTTACACTTGGTAGAATTTGCCTATAACCATGGATAGTAAGCATCCTTGGTGACGAGCTCATATGAAGCCTTGTATAGAAGAAGGTGTAGGACACTAGTGATATGGGATAATCTAGTGAACAAGGTTGTGCTTGGGCTAGAATTACTCAAGAAAATGGAGAAAGAGGTTGTAAAGATCAGGCAAAATATGAAAGTAGCTCAGGACAGACAGAAAAGCTATGCGGATAAGCATAGGGTGAATAGAAAGTTCAGTGTCGGGGATCATGTTTACCTCAAATTGGAGGGAAAAGAAGATTTCCTTGAATCTTGGAAGTTGTGCCAAGCTATCACCTAGATATTGTGGATCGTTTGAAGTGCTTGAAATAATAGGGCCAGTTGCATATAGACTTGTATTTCCTGCTAGCACTAGATCTCATAATGTTTTTTGTGTTTCTTTTCTTAAGAAATATGTACATGATCCTAACCATGTGATAAATTGGGATGTGATTTAGGTGGAACCCGAGGGAGAGTTCCAAATCGATCCAATGCGCATACTCGATAGGAAGGTCACAATGCTCCAGAACCGAGCCATAGGGCAGGTAAAGGTGCAATGGGAGCACTACGGTCCTGAAGAGGCTACATGGGAGCTGGAGGATTCCATGCACTTGGCACATCCATTTTTGTTCAATTCTGCAGAGCACTGAGGCGATACCAGTGTAGAAGTTTTGTTCAATTTTGTAAACCAATGAGGACAGTGCTTAACTCCCTTGTAAGAGGAGGATCCTGAGAAACACTAATTATATAAATGAATTTCACACTCTCACCTGGACAGACACATAAATGTTTCATTTAGTGGTCTTGGAGAATTTAATCACAATGAACTATTCCAAGACCCTAAAACCTAATCTTGTTGGTGCACCCTATAAAAGAAAAGAGTGTAATTCATTTTATTATGCATTGATTTTAATTGGCTTACTACTCAAAAGGGAAAATGGTCGTGAAACTAATGATGTTATGACACACCAAGAAGTAAAATGCACACCTAACAATCAATGAAAATGCATTGTGTCAAATGAAAAATGGGGTATGCTACTACGTGAAGTGCAAAATTTTCCTTCAAATGAATATGCAAGCATTCCTATATGAAAATTTGACTAATACTTTCCAAGCAAACCTAATGCAAGTACCATGCAAAATGCAAAAATGCATAATGATGCAAAAAGCAAATGTTTTTTTTTATTTTTTGAATTAAATGAGATAAAAAGAAAAATTATGACTCTACAACCCCCAAAATATGCAAGCACTACCATACAGTACCCAAGCAAAGCACTAAGGTAAAAGGTACCTAATGCACTAATCCCAAAACAAAAAATAGAAAATGAAATGACAAGAACATTTTCAAAAATTTTAAACTAAAAAGAATCTCTGGTCAGAAACAACGGTGTATACAGACTCCAAAAGCATCCAAGAAGACTCAGCAATCATCCAAACTCACCCAGCAACACTTAATCTTCCCCAAAAGGGAAAACAAGATTTCCTTGAATCTTGGAAGTTGTGCCAAGCTATCACCTAGATATTGTCGGTCGTTTGAAGTGCTTGAAAGAATAGGGTCAGTTGCATATAGACTTGTATTTCCTGCTAGCACTAGATCTCATAATGTTTTTTGTGTTTCTTTTATTCATAAATATGTACATGATCCTAACCATGTGATAAATTGGGATGTGATTCAGGTGGAACCCGAGGGAGAGCTCCAAATCAAGCCACTGCACATACTCGATAGGAAGGTCACAATGATCTAGAACCGAGCCATAGGGCAGGTAAAGGTGCAATGGGAGCACTACAGTCATGAAGAGGCTACATGGGAGCTAGAGGATTCCATGCGCTTGGCACATCCATTTTTGTTCAATTCTGCGGAGCACTGAGGTGATACCAGTGTAGAATTTTTGTTCAATTTTGTAAACCACTGAGGACAGTGCTATTGAAGGGAGAGGGGAATGTAACACCCTAGTTTTGACACTGTTTGCATTAAATGCATATGATGTATATGTTGTAATGGATCATGGTGTGGATCTATAAGAAAATGCCTCGCCATTGATTGTCGTACTATGTTTCGGCGATGTCGATGGAATTTTGTGATAACTAGGCATGTTGTAATGTTGGACACCATGTAAATATGCAAAATTAATTAAAAGACCCACAACAAGCTATATCGACGCAAAAAAAATGAAAAGGGAATTATTTCCTAAGTTTAAGGGGGGAGGGGATGTCTAACCCTTGGGAGCCATTGGGAAATAACCAAGTGTCAATTGATAAACCCATCTAGATGTCAAACATCTTGTTTGCCTTACTCACCCTTTTTCCTTTGTCTCATCCACCAACCATTTTAATTCTGCGGGAGTTTCTTGGGTAGTTATTAACCTTGGGGGAAACGTGTGCATGGGAAGTCATGTGGTTGGTAGGACTGTCAGTCCTTTGACCACACACATACTCCACCAAGGGAGGTCATTCGACACTCAGGTAGGGCACTGGTTTTCCTCTCACGCAGACAGACATTTGGGACAGTTCTTCTTCCTCGATTTGGTGTGTAGTTTCCCTTCATGATTGGTGGGTTTGTGTGGATGAATAAACCTACACACAGGTCGTATTCTTCCCCTCATGTAGCTGAGAGATTGCTGCTGGTTTCCCCACAAATTTGGGTTACTGTGGGTTTTTTGTTGAGTCATTTTGGCCATGATAGGGCTAAGAATGACTCTGGAGTCGAATTGCTCAGTTTGAGCCATGTATTAGCCAATTGTCGTTCCAATTTTGCTCTGGGGTGTGTTTCCTTAAATCCCAGAGCTGTGATTGTGTTTTGTTTTGTTGTGTGTGCACACTGGTTGTTCTTTGGACTATTTGGGAGTGGAAATGGAGCCTGAGTGTGCTTGATAAACCTAGTGTGTACATGATCCTCACAGATAGAGCTAGAGGGATGGATTTATTCTCTACACCCGCTGAATAGCACTGGAAGGGAATTCATGGCCTGAAAAATTGTGTAGCAAAGAATGGGATGATCCCTTGTGTTAGGTGTGTGTGGATGTCTTAGAACTCAGGCTAGCTCTGGTGCATGTGTCTTTAGCTCTTTAGTGAGCCCACTAGCTTAGTAACCAATGTTTCCAGCTCCTGATAGCCTGATAAACCCAACTTTGTTGGCTTGTCTATGTATTCTTGTATAACCTTGGCCTGATAAACCCAACCGTGTTGTCTTGGCTGAGATGAGTATCCCTGGTTACATGTGAGCCTGCTAGTTTCCCCTTATTCCTTGTGGAATCATGCCCAGCTCAGGGGTGGCAGTGTTGTTGAGTGATTGATGAGCAAACTGGCCTATGGTTGGGTGGAATGTTGCAGCGATGTAGCTGGTTGCGGGAGAAGATTCTGTTAAAGATAAGTACCTCTTGTCCACTCTGTCTTTGCAATTGTATTTATTGCTTAAATGAGATGATGAAAATGTTGAATGTATTGAATGATTCTATTTTCTTTCGATGTATGTTTATTAAAAAAATTATGCATATGTGTATGTTTCATTTCCAATGCATTTTATATATTATGTTCTTGGGGCTTAGTTTTACTGGCTTCATAGAGGTTAGTCACATCCTCTTCTCCAGTTAGAGGGGTGGGGATGTGACATACATTCTCATACGTTTTACGAACCTGAGAAAGGAGGGGTTCATTCCCCAAAAAATGCCTCTTAGTGTTTAATTTAACGAGTCCAATGAAAGTTAAATTGGTATTGTTCATGTTTAGAGAGTCTGAACGAAGAAAAAAGAAGAATCCAAAGGGTCCTTTTTTGTATGATTTTGTCTCCAGGGCCCAAAAAAGTGTAAAATAATACCCAAGAGAACTCTTCCAGTCATGATTGGCTGGAGTGTTCCTTTTTCATAAATAGTACATCCGAACCGAAAAAAAGATAACCTATCGTCGGAGAGATGACTCTTCAAATACTTTTACGAGCATGAAGAAGACAATTACTTGACAAACTTTTCATATTTAGGGAGTCCAAAAAGAGTTTAAAGGAGACTCCACACTACAACAAAAATTGGATTTAGCGTCGAATTTAGTGCCAGATTTTAGTGTAATTTTTCCCCAATTGTGGTGAACAATCCGGTGCTAAACCTGGTGCTATTTTACAATTTCGTAAAACTCTATCTATTGCATCTTTTTTTTTCGTCCTTTTTAACATCCATTTTTGCACCCAATTTTTTACATCTTTTGTTACCTTTATTTGAGCCCAATTTTTCAACTTCTATTGCATCTTTTTTGCGTCCTTTTTTACATCCTTGTTTGCACACAATTTCATGCTCAATTTTGCATCCAATGTTGCATCTTATTTTTCTCCTAATTTTTTATCGATTCTTGCACCCAATTTTGCACCATGTTTTGCATAAAATTATGTGTCCAATTCTCCATCTGACGTTGCATCTAGGTTTGCATCCAATTTTCGGCCCAATATTGCATCTGGTTTTGCATCCAATTTTACTTATAATGTTGCATCCCCATTTGCATCTAATTTTGTATCTTGTTTTACGTCTTTTTTTGTATCCATGTTTGTGCCTAATGTTTCATCTCATTTTTCGTCGTATTTTTCATCTAGGTTTGCACCTAGTGTTGCATCCTAGTTGATGTCTTTTTTTGCATCTATGTTTCAGCCCAATGTTGCACCCAATGTTGCTCCTAGTTTTGCCTCCATGTTTGTATCTAATATTGCATCTAATTTTTTGTCCAATGTTACATCCCATCTTGCATTCAATATTACGTCTAGTTTTACATCCAATGTTTTGTCCCATCTTGCATCCAATATTGTGTATTGTTTTAAGTTTTTGTTTGCGTGAAGTGTTGCTTCCAGTTTTGCACCTGGTGTTACAACTGGTTTTATGTCCGTTGATACACCAAATTTTGTACTTATTTTAATGTCCAATTTTACGTCTAGTTAGGAGTCCACTTTTGCATCTACTACCGCGTCTAGTTTTGGACCTAGTATTGCATCTAGTTTTGAGTCATTAATTGTGTCTAGTGTTGAGTCTCTTTTTGCATCCAATTTTGCTTTTAGTGTGACATCCATTTTTGTGTCCCCATTTGCATCTGACGTAAGGTCGAATTTTGCATCCACTTTTGTGTTTGGTGTGAAGTCCAATTTTACATCTTGTTTTGCATTTAGTGTTACATCTAATAGTGCATCCATCTTGCACTAATACATATTTTACCTTTAGAAATACATTGCAATATCATTAGGGCATGGAGGAATCGAATCACCAACCTCCTGCTTGTAAAGCATTCGCTCTTCTAGTGAGGTAACACCCTTTAAGAATCAGGAAGAGGAGAAATATTAACATAGATTTCATAATTTTTAATTGTAATAAAAGACAATAAGATCCAAAGACAATCAGGATTAAAATCCAATTTATTCTTCCAAACACACTAATAAGCACAAAAATCTACCGTGCTCAGGAAAAAAAATATCCTAAACAATTACACAATCTATTAAAGTGGTTCGCAAAAGGGTCTTAGAGAACAACATAATGTATTGATGCATACCTAATAACCTAAACTTGATATGGAAAAAACTAAGGGATGTGTTTAAGAAATAGTTGTAGAATCCAGTTGAGGATGTGTGTGTTGCTACATAAATGTTGTTATTCATTGATGATGTGATTGTTTTCAGCAATGGGATAGTAAGAGAAGAACTCATGAATGTGATGACCTCCTATTTTTGCTTGTCTAGCACCCTATTCCTAGTTCAAAGCTATGTGAGATCAAATATATTTGACTTTATTTTGTTGTGTTTTATGCTTGAATATGCGTTTTCAAGGGTAACATTCCAAGATGCTTTAACAGGTGAATTCTTGACATTTATTATTACTTTATTTATCATTTTGATGGGTTTCAATTCATAAATGAAACTTTAGCTTTTGATTAAATGTTGATCAATTGACAAACTCCTATTTCCCATGCAGTGGTTCTTCTGGTTGCTCGATCCGACACTTGTTCCGGCACTCACTGAGCATGTATTGATTGGTTCAGATATTTGGGGGATTCATTTGTCCAAAATTACACATGGATTTTATGCTTGGTCATTTCAATATGGATTATGAGCTATTAGTCATCATTCAAATGCTCTGTTTCCTCCAGAAGTTGTGGCCCTAATCTCAAGCAATCTGGCAATGGCATTCCCGTTATTAATCAGGAACCTGATTTTGGGCTCAATTTCTGAGCAATCGGTTGGGAATTATTCAAAATGGTTCATAACCCACTTCATAAATGGCCCCGTTTACCCTTAAAAGTGGGCAATTTTCAGAATTTCTGAACGAATGTGGAGAAATCCTTTCCAGAATAGACATAGTTTTTCCAGATTTTGTTGTTGGTTGTTTTCTGGGTGGTTGCATGAATCTCTGAATTTTGGGATGGATCTTATCCATATATTGATGTATAAATAAATCCTTAGAAGGATGAGATAGGGGAGAAGACACTGTAAAAACTTTTATTTTTAATTAATTGACCAACAGTTGCATTTGCTTTCCTAAAGCTTCAGTTTCAGATTCATAGGTGTTGAAGGTCGGGCCCACCTTCAACTCTGGTTATCTGTGTGTAGTGTTGTTTTCTTTTCCACTACTGTAAGTAAATTTGCATTATATATTCCTGATACTGTCTTTTATGTATGTATGCCAATATTTTTAACAACTCGTGCTTTGGGAAATAAATATATGCTTACATTAAATTAGTTGATGTCACTGAATGTGTGTGGATAGGATTTATTGCGTTACTAAACACCCTTAGATAAAATATTTAATTACTTCCATCTTTGTTTGTAGGTTCGATTTGGTGAAATATGGATTTGAAGAATAGTGAGAGTAGAGAGATGTGTTGGATCTAGATTTCCTCTTCTTTCATTTCCAGAATTAGTATTGAGTATTGAATGGTTAAACTTCTTGTCCAGAGTTCTTATAGTTCACAGAATTTACAAAGTTTTAGAGTGTTTCAAAGATTTGTAATGTTTTTAAGAGTTTAAAGGACTTGCAGCATTTATAGAAATTACAGAGGTTTTAGAAGTTTATAGAGTTCATAGGGTTTTCAGGATAGCATTTCAAACTTGTTATATAGAGGATGGAATTATGCATTGCTTATTTCAAAATCTTGAATGAGATTAGAGAGAGGAAGTACAACTCATTAATATTTGGCAGTATTTGCTAGAACACATTGATTTCTGTTGTTCATAGATAAATCTCGTAGGTCAGTCAAATTGGAGTGAAATGTGGTTTTGTCTGAATATTTTCAATTTACTTTTATGAGCATGGAATACAAGTAGAGTTGTTTCTTTTGTTAGTAAAAAGGAAAATTCATTTATGTAATTATTTGTGAATGATAGCGTTGGTATGAATTAGGGTTAGCTCTTGAAGAAGAGCCATTGTGCTTAGCATAGAATTCTTTATGGATGATGAGTGCAGTCTTAGAGGTTATGTTTGAATGGTGTGAGGCATTGAGATTGATCATGTGGCATTCCTTTTGTAGGTAGGTTTGAGATCTGAAGATCTCTCTTGACAAGTAGGATTCCCTCTAATGAACCATTTGATTGCTTAGTTTCTCTTTTGGAAAATAGATTAACAATTAGTATAGTTTGAAATTGCTTTAGGCTTCATTAATTGGGTTTGATAAACTTTTGGATTGTAAATAGTACTCAACAGGTTGATTCTTTTCCCTAGATCAGGTTTAACAACTTTTGGTCTTGGTTGCTCAATAGAGTAGTTAGTTTCATGAACTACATTCTTTTTCTTTGTGTGTGAGTATATTGAAGCTACCCTAGGCATGAGCTTTAAACTATTTTACCCTGCACATACAGTGTAGCAACTCAAAGCTTACGTGTCTTGGTCGATAATTAAATTGAAGGTAAATTAATTTGTGATAATTTTACCCAACAGAATGGTTACTAAAATAAGATTCCTACTATGTGCATCATATATGATATAATGAATATTTTAACAATGAACACCAACAAAGACAATTTATATTATGTGCATTATTTATAATCTAAAAATTAGTAAGATGGCAACTAGGAAAAGCATCATACCAGATTCCACAATTCATAAGGCCACAAGGAGGTAGATGAAGTTGAGGTTTTTTTCATCTTACTAACGATTGTTCCATCAAGAGATTCTAAAGGGGCATTCCATCACTTCATCAAGTTATTAATTATTGTCAATTTATTCTATAATAGAAATCACATGAAACAAGAAGAGTCCACTTCGGATGCCAAATTATCAACATTTACCACTATTGCCTCTGCCTATAAAATTTCTACTCACGGTGTTATATTGTATTTAGTTTTCACTAGCCCGTGACCCAATTTTCCTCACAACTTATCTTTACCATTAGTTACTTTTCATATATAGAATTTTAATAATGGTGTAAATTTTTGGAAGGATGCACTAGCATACTCATGAAACTCAAACTCATTGCTACCCTTCCATTTCAACATCTCCTATAATTTATGGTTGTGCAGACTTCAACCTTTGTTTCATTTTCATTTATAAAATACAAGCATGACATGTCTCATCCATACTAGGATTTAGATTGCACCTTGTTTCTCTCAGTACGAAAATGGCAACAAAAAAAACAGTCCATTCTTTCTATTACTCATGTTTTCTTTTCAGACACCCCCCACCCCCCCACTTTAATTGTTGTTGGAAGTTATTACTAAAAGTATTAAATTCCTAAACCATATGTTGGCATTCTCCTTTATCCTTCTTTTTCTGTCATTTGACTTGAATTTTTAACATTACCATTAATAATTCTAGGATGTTCAAGTGATTCCAACCTCATTGAAATTAATATGAAGAAAGTAGAAATACATATCCCATTAAGAATTCAGAAGACCTGATAAGGCCCACAAAATGTCATAATTTTTACCATGTTAACACAGATTCAAGTTCATAGCTCCCTGTGCAAAATTTAGAAGAGTTTACAAATACCAAAACAAACTCTTAAATAGGCCCCATTGACCATTTCTCAATAATTAGGGGCCATTAATATAATTTCTTTCTTTTTTTGGCATATACTATATGACATGTATAGCCAAGATTTTGCATATGAAAAGTGATTGGTTCTCTTGGAAAAACCCCAGTAAGGTCACAAGTCATGACATCCAGATCTACCACATTCTATCCATATGCCTTTCTATTCTAAAACCTTTCCTAGAAGCCACTTCCGAAAGGAAAATTTAGTTGGAAAAATATAAACATAAGCCTTTCAGCTTATCACACATCATCTTTAATGCACCATAATCCAAAATAAGAATATAGTTGTTGTTATTTAACATAATAGGGTCTAAGATGTCATATCTCATTGAAATTTTAAAAGAACGTTGTTCACAATGAGCACATTACTATAGTTAAACAATATTTGACACAAATAAAGTATTAACCTTTGTCTTTTCTAAACCAACATAATTCCCCTTGTATTTATTACTTTCCTTGTGATGTTATATGACAAAACTAATGATTTGTTCTAGATAAAGATTTTATGTAAGACCACACAAAATAAGAAACCTGAAATCTATTACTAAGTGACGAGTCTAAATTTGGTCTAAATTTTAGTCTTGGCATGGAATTAATGATTACAAAGGTTAGGTTTTTTTTCTATTGAAGTAGGTTTTTCCTCCTTTATATAGAAATATATGTACCTGTGAGTTATGGACATTGATTGCATGGATCAAGATATTACATTGTCAAAATGGGATTTTGATGATTGTAAAACAATGGCCAAAACATCATAGTGGCTATTATGTAATATATATTTTTTATTATTTCTAGCAGTTAGATTGAAGTCAATAGAAACATACTTGCACACCTTCCAATCATGCACCCATCCAACAGACACTAAGATGTCAATGGTGATCCAATTTATTATAAGGTGGTCAAATTGTAGATTTACTGCATTGAACATTATGAAATTGGACCCAATCTTTCAAAAAGGGTATTCACCAAGGTAATGGAAATAAATAAATCACTCCATGAAAATAGAAAAAGATAATATGAGCTCCATGTTACTTTATCAAATGTATCATAAATCAGAGATTTAATATTTTGGAACATAATTTGCAGTGAAACTATGCCTTCTCTGTTCAAGACAACAATAATATTTTACATCTCGAGAATCAATGATAGAAGAATACCATGGAGTGCTTTCTATTTTCTATAAAATAATAATATAAATACCTATTAAATACAAAGTACACATAGCCCAAAAGGTTAGCCCATCTAGTTCTCAGTGGTCACGAATGTATGTTATTGGGAATTTGGCTAGCCCCATGCCAACAGGTGCCCAGTTTGAATCCCCTTGGGTGAGGAGCACTAGTCTATGCCTACAGGCTTACTATGTATTCCATCCTTAAAAGTTGGAAAACATCCCTTGGGTTCCCTGCAAGGATTTACTTGAAGAAAAAAAGGTATAAATTACACTAAATGTTTCAAATTATACAACTATATCATAACCAACATAGATCCATCTTAACTTTAGATCTATAAGGCACTGAGAGGGATCCAAAAACTAAAATGAAATTATCTCTTTGGTTAAAAGATCTAAAGTTAAGATGGATCTACATTGGTGCGCTTACACACACACGTCATATGCCTTCTAATAAAAATTTATTTAAATTCCTCTTCTTTCAATATGTAATATGTGAGAAGCTCTTATAAAATATTCATTAATTTGGAATATTATTTCTGAAAGAGGTAGCGATTCCTAATGGATATAATGCATTGTCTCAAGATTGGAAATCACCAGAAGCATTGAACCTTCAAGGAGAAAATGTAAAGGACATAATTAAATGGTGTAAAAATAAAGAAACAGGCAAGTGTACAACCAAACTGGGATACTCATCAAGGGTGGAGGAATTGCAGTCAAACGAAATAGCTTGGTGATGTAAAATTGTTAGGAATTTGGAAAGTCCTCCCAAATCAAGGATTTTTCAAAAAAGGAATTTGAATGGTCATGGACCCCTAGCAGGTGCATCTTTTGTAAATGTAGTGAGGAAACAATGGATCATGTATTGGTCTATTATCCTTTATCTAAGGCTGTCTGGAATGAATTATTACAACTATTTCTGGAACAAACAAATGGGATCAGTCAAATTTGGTTGATTGTATTTTTCTAATGGCTAAAGGTTTCAAGGTTTTTACTTGCTTTGTGGCTTTCAAAAAATAGTATGATTTTTCAAGGAACGAAACTAAATACAACCCAGGAAGCCCATAAAATCTAGGTTTCCTTTAAAGGTTGTTGAAATCCTTTAAGAGAAAAGTCTTAGAGAATTCTAGAGAAACCAAATATAGCATTGATCATGAAAAAGATTTTGGTTTCTACAATAAAGCTTGTAAATGACATCCAGGAATGTGCGTGGCAGGGTCCATTCTACACATTAATTCTTCTCATTATTTTCTTTTGAAGTATGCTGCACAACAAGGGACAAACAATAGATTTAAGTATTATGGCCTTTGAATTCTGATGAAGGTTGCAAAGGAAAAAGAACATAAACATTTGTAGGTCTATAAATATTCCAATCTTCTGATGGACTGGGCACATAGCATATGAAGATTTGCGAATATTCTATTATAGCTCCAATAATGAATATGGTGTTGGAGATTAGACAATTTTTTGATGAGAATTCCTTTGTCAATAATAAATATATTAAGAGATTTCAATACAAGTGTTGATCATCTCTAAAGAGGTCGTGCCAATACAGGAGGGGTCCCTAACTATTCAGGAATTCTGAGAGGGGGATCATATTTCCAATATGGATTTGTCTCTTTATTAGTTATTTCTAGTGTAAAATTCTGACAGTGAAATCCATGTAGCTTCTTAATTTTTGGTTTTTGTAATAGAAGTGGATCTGAAAGGATCTTTTTATGAGAATAAATGCTATTTCAAAGGACCCTAGGAGAATGTGCATAATTGAAAATAGGACTACCTTTAAGATATATATTTTCTTTTTGAAAACTGAATTTTAATGTGGTTCATTTAAATATATCAAATATCAATGTAGTTAATTTCCTAAATCCCTCAAACAAAAGGTAGCTTGAAATTTCTCTACCTGTAAGGTTAGTGTTTCACTATGCCTTTTGATCTCTTACAGATAACTTGTACTCAAATTTTGGAAGTAGTGTAGTTCCTAACTACCAGTATTAATATCTCTATAATCATGTTTTTATCACCCTAGTTTTCCCAAAAAAATCTCATAAAGTTCATATGTAAAGCTATTTTTTCGCCTGGAGAGGCACCTTTAGTATTTAATGAGATAGATCCCCATTCCTCAAATCTGATACTCTGATAACTATAAACCAGTTCTGTAATTCCTATGCTCTTCTCATCTCCAAGTGAGTATGCAAATAGACTGGTAAATAGAGCCACCTTAGGTTCAAACTACATCGAGTTCCTATCTCTAAAAGAGTATAAATAGAGATGGTTAAATAAAATCAGCTTGGTTCAAACTACCCCCGATTATACATAACTAAAATAGAATTTCTGTAATGCAGCCTTTGTTAATCATGTAGACAAGAAATCTGTTCAGACCAACATAATTTCTCATCCCTAGGAAACTCATTAAAAGGAGAGATTCAATGTCCTTTGACAAGGAAAAAAGATTTAATCCAAAAAAAATGAGAGTGCAAGTGTATATTCAGACAACTCTGGAACCAGTGATCTAATTTTTTAACACATCATTCAAATAATGGTAAGTCATATCATTCTCTAGAACATCCAACTCTCTCTACTATGATCCTATAATTTATGGTGGAAAGAGTACTTATCATCTTACTATTATTCAAAGATGACTGAAAAGCATTAGAGGAATTTTGGGGTCTAAAATGGGCCTCCTAAGGAAAATAATAAAATAATAGTTAAAATAATAAAATAATATTGATTAATTTTGGAGAAAGAAAGAAAAAAACTACTTTTTGTGTTCGTATTTTCGACATATCTCCCTGTGTGTTTACTCAAATTTTGATCGGGAGAGCTCGTTGGATGCGGAATTTGATTCCGCATCCAACGAGTACCCACACTGCATACTTTTTATGGACCCCGCTACCCAAAAAACAAGAAATACCTGGAAAAATGTGATGATGACATCATCATCACGTTTTTCCAGGTATTTCTTGTTTTTTGGGTAGCAGGGTCCATAAAAAGTATGCAGTGTGGGTACTCGTTGGATGTGGAATCAAATTCCGCATCCAACGAGCTCTCCCGATCAAAATTTGAGTAAAAACACAATGAGATATGTCGAAAATACGAAGAAAAAAAGTAGTTTTTTTTAATGACAAATATGCCAATTCAACCATTATGGTTGACTTATTTTATTGAAATTCTATTGGTTCTTGAATTCCAACTCACAAAAACTTATTTTGGCACGTTTTCTTATAAGGCCCATTTTAGACCCCAAATTTCCTCTAATGAAAGGTCTTCTAGCAATATTCAACCAGAGACATGTATTGTCTTCAATGTTGCAGTAAGAGTTAAAGTGCTCTTTAGGTGATTTCTATTCAAATTGCACTCTAAATCCACCAGTACATTAATTTTAATAGAAAGATATGGCTTCTTTTCGTTGTTCATTCAAAGCAATCTCTGCTATGAAATGAAAACAATAGGAAGGAATGTTACATCCTCACCTTTTCTATATAATAAGGCAAAAAAAAGAAATCCTAAACAAATTTGAAAGTGCAAGTGCAAATTCGGAAAGCTTTGGAAAGAGTAGTCTAACAAAGAGCATTCAAACAATGCCAAATCAAATCATACCACAAAGAGCACTCAAACAATGGAAAATCAAAACATTCTTGAAAACATCCAATGAGTTGATTAGCCAAAAAGCAACTAGTTTGAGCATTAGCCTCATCGTGATAAGTGGAAGCTTAGTTCCAAAAATACATTAAATAAATTTTTATGCCTGAATGTGAATAATGTAATTTAAAAGTTATAAATATTAAATACATACATATTATATATGCCATTTCAACAACCTGAAATGTTAAATATTAAAAATACGCACAATGTTACTAATTGTGGATTGCTTATTACTTCCTAAATTTTATTTTAATATTTACAGATAGTTAAAAACAATACATATTACATATACATGAAATTTTCCCATTTTAAGGAATTTTGAAAATGTCACTGTTTTAGAAACCCATAATTTATTTCTGGTTTAAGGGGAAGAGATCATAAGCTAGCTTGAAATTGCTCTACCTGTAAGGTTATTATTTCACTATGCCTTTTGATCTCTTCCGGATAATTTGTACTCAAGTCTTGGAAGTAATGTAGTTCCTAAATACTAGTCTTAATATCTTTATAATCATGTTTTTATCACCCTATTTTTGCCAAAAAATATCATAAAGTTCATATGTTTTTGGATATTGGAGTTATCACTTATCTGTTGATGATTATCAAGTCTTCGGTAGATGAAAATATACAACATTTACTTGTGTAGATGGATATCTGTCTAGATTCCTAGTTATAGTACTTGCAAACACATACAATCAATGGTCCCCATGCTTTTCATTTTATAAAGTTAGTTTTTCACATGGAGAGGCACCTTTAGTATTTCATGAGATAGATCTCTATTCCTCAAATCTGATACTCCGATAAGTATAAACCAGTTATGTAATTCCTATGCTATTCTCATCTCTAAGAGAGTATGCAAATAGTCTGGTAAATAGAGCCACCTTAGGTTCAAAACTTCAAACTACATCCATTTCCTATCTCCAAAAGAGTATAAACAGAGATGGGTAAATAAAGCCAGCTTGGTTCAAATTACACCCGATTATACATAACTAAGATAAAATTTGTGCAACAAAAGCCTTTGTTAATCCTGTAGATAAGAAATCTATTCAGACCAACATAATTTCTAATCCCTAGGAAACTCATTAAAAGGAGAGAGATTCAATGTCCTTTGACAAGGAAAAATGATTTAATCCAAAAAAATGAGAGTGCAACTATAGAATCAAACAGCTCTGGAAACAATGATCTATGTATCTAACAAACAACATTCAAAGAATGACAAGTCATATCATTCTCTAGAAAATCCAACTCTCTCTACTATGGATTAGATGTCAACAGTCACACTTTATCATATGTTACCTTTTTAGTGGAAGCTGAGTGACGTTATGCAGTAACACATTAAATAAGTTTATTGTAAATGACATATCATTAGAGCTTTGAAAGGAGATAGCTACTCAAAGGAGGCTGAATTGGTTTCTATGGAAAATTTAAGATAAAGCTTTCTAGAAAGATTGAATGAGTTATTATAGAATGTTGTTTTTACTCTAACAAATGCAATCAATATGGTGCTTAAATGCAGGTAGGCGATTTTATGCCCACAGGATTGCACTTATGGCATCTTCAGATGCATTTCGTGCTATGTTTGATGGTGGCTATCGGGTATGAGTGTCATTTTGTTTTGGCATGGGATACAAGTGGTTATCTTAAATATGGATTGTCTCTCATTTTTTTATTCCTATAAAATTCAAGTGATATACTTTGATGTTATTGTAAACTGCATTATTTACCCTAGAATTTGATATTGTCAAACATGTTAAGTGCACTGTGGCTTCAAACAATAACTAGAAATTGTTTGGGGATAAATTTGTGAACCTTCAATAGTAAAAAGAGGCAAAGGATATTGAAATTCTAAATATAACCTTTGCAATATTTGAACTAATGATGAGGTAATATTATGGTTTCTTCTATGTTTTGATTATGGCAATAACGAAGGATTCATTCCTGTTATAAATAGTTCAAGCTGAATATGAAAGAAATTATGACATGTTAGAACTCAAATATGTTTTATCCAATAATGTTTGATGATTCTGATGGGGTACTGGTGTCAGATTTATATACATTGGTACAATAGAGATGACAACAGACATTGCAGAAGACCTTCTGAGAGCTACTGTTCAATATCTTTTAGAAGGCCTCAAACGTTTGTGTGAATATTCTATTACATAGGTATTCTTTTATTTCATTGCAGTTTTTCCTTTTTGTTATGATATTGGCCAGCCTCAGCACTGAGATCTGTGTTTTCTATTTAGGACCTTACTTTGGACAATTTTGCAAGTATATATGATCTTGTTGAGTCATATCATGCAAC
This sequence comes from Pseudotsuga menziesii, assembly GCA_001517045.1. Taxonomy (NCBI): domain Eukaryota; kingdom Viridiplantae; phylum Streptophyta; class Pinopsida; order Pinales; family Pinaceae; genus Pseudotsuga; species Pseudotsuga menziesii. Next base: position 85,549 of record LPNX010580356.1, on the reverse strand, counting down.
TTCTTTGGGTCATATGCGTGTTATGTACTTTCTGGAGCACCATGAACAGATGTCTAACATGTCTGGGTAAGGAAAACTTCTACATAAATGAACAGTTCCAGTGAGAGCCAGGCACTTTTTAGGATCTATCTAAATTTTTATAATCAATTTTCTGTGCAGCTACCCTTCCCTTGTAGAACACTTACTACCAGAGATACATGATTACTTGTTTAGAATATTAAGGACGCAACCTTATATGTCGTCATTGTAAAGGAAGTCATGATCATTTTGATTGGCTTATGTGGATGGTCTCATCTTCCTAGAGAACTAGTGCAAAGAGAGTTATTTTGGACGTGTTTCTCAGCATTGCCAAGATTATTGCTATTTATGTAGGATGCACCGATTTGTCAAGTGAAGTTTAAGTGAAATGATTGCAAGACGTCAATTGACTGATACATTTTAGATCTTTTCAAAATGATCCTGAATTTTGAAGTCAGAGATGAGCCATCAATTGATATTTGATGGTTTCTCAATTTAGTTTTGTATCTCATCTAACACTTGCAATTTTTATTTTATTTTCTGTTAACAAATGCTTTTGACATTTCTACTTTGTTGTATTTCAGCAGTTGAATATCAGTCTACTTGTTAGGTTAAAGTCCAGGTGCAAGTTGTTTTATTTCAGTAGTTGAATATCAGTCTACTCGTCAGGTTAAAGTCTAAGTGCAAGTCCTGGGTGATTATGACATAACAATATGCACTTAGACAAATGTAAAATAGAATCCTCCTAGAGTGTAGTGGGGGAGAAACCTATTGGTCCCTGTTCCAATCTCTTCGTTAGGGAAATTGATTGTATGGCCATTTTCCAGAAAGCAATCCTTCTGTTTTTAAGTTGGATGATACCCTCACTCATGCATCCGTTTCAAAACTAGGGACTTTACCTTTTAGAATGTCTCTTAGACCTTCACCTCTACTTTTGGTGGTTCTGATTCAATAGGTTAAATTGGTAAAACTCTCACTTTTATGCCCATATTCATTGCTCCTCCAGACGGACAAAAATATTCATTCTTTCTAGTCTACCAATCAGTTTAGTCCGTCGCTTCATCCAAGCGGACAACAAGATTCAGTCTTTCTAGCTGGCGAGTAGGATGGAAAGTGATATATATTTTCTTCAATCTAGGTGCACTAATACAGGTTGGATTGGCCAGATCATGGGTGCATTCGTAGTCGTGTATGGCCAACTTTATCCCCAGCCAGCAGATGCATGCGTATTCACATAATAAATATAAGACATAAGCATTTTCCACCTTAAAAAACAAAAACTTGCATTCATTGCTTGGGTTTAAACACAAAAAAACACAAAATTGCATCCATCGCTTGGGTTTAAACACTAATATCTGATATATGGTTTGATTTCTTATGCAAGGTTTCAGAGAATATTTGTATAGCAACTAGGTTTTACAATTATAGGATTATGAAGAAAATATCGACATATATTGGGAAATCGAAAAAGATGTCGATATCCATTGTAATGGGTGCAATGGAAATGAAACCCTATTAAAATCTATAAACATTCACACAAACTCTAGGACTATATTTTCATAAACATTCACAAAAACCCTTGGACAACAATCGAGTATTAAAAAAGGGAACAAGAAGTATATAATTTGATGCCGCAAATGCAAATAACAGCAACAACATACATCATATACATCAAATAAGGGAAAAAAATGGTTATAAAAAATAGACTGTCGTACCTTAGCGAGCCATGTCGGAAATCCCTTGACCTTGACGAGCACAAGATCTCCAAGCCTCCATTGTCTGCAAGGAGCTATTTTTCCTCCTCGTCTTTTAGTCAATGTCATGTCATAAAACCATGATGGAAACAACAAACGTAACCCTTATTATCATTCCTGTTTGGAATACCATAAACAAGAATGATAGCCTCCCAGTCCTCCTCTTCCACAATTTCCATAACACCATTAATTTTCCCCTGCCCCTGATGCCACAATAGTGTCAATGCCTCACAACAATTGGGTACCTGTTAAATTATCGATTAATATTTTTGTGGTTCATTGGAAAATGGAGTAATAGGATCATAATGGAATCTTTTGGCCGAAAGTTTCGACCTTTGTATCTGTGGCAGTAATAATTAATCGAAATCCAATGAATAAAGAATGGAAAACGGTGAAGATTGCGATGGAATTTAACAATTTGGAGTGTCCACTCAATCTCGACAAAAATGAAATCACCACGCCCATGGCCATGGCCATTCATTACTAAATAAATTTGTTGTTTTTTTTATAATTTTAATTTGTATAATGTATAAGTAAAAAATAATATGTTTATATATTTAATTATATTAAATCATATAATATATGAATTATATATATTTATTTATATTAAATATTTTAACATATAAACTATGGTAATATTTTTATATTAATTATATATTATTATTATATTTACATACCTTACCATCATTAAGGTGAAACTAGTTTATATATTATAAGGGTGTTTATAAAATATTTACCTATTTTAAAAATTATATTAAGTATTATATTTACATTTATTACAAGTATAGTATGGATGGACTATAAATGTATGGATTGTAACATAATTCCCTAAAATGAAGCATGTTTTGTTGGGAGAAAGAAAATGGGAACAATTTCAATATTATGTTTCCCTTGTGGTTTGAATTTGGTACTTTGGTGGGGTGTTTTAAAATAATCCAACCTCTTATGTTTGCACTTCCTTATGCCTCTAACTTTGGGATGCGGTGTTTTTAAAGAACCAAATGATTTTCATGGCCATGAGTGGAACCTAGAAGCATTTCTAAATCAATGATGACCTAGGTAGGTAGGGATGAAAGAATGTTTACTTATTATATGTGGATAGAAGGATCAAGGAAAAACTCAATAGGGTGATCTAAAATTATAGATAGACTTAGGTTGAATCTAAATTTATCCTTCATTGAGGCATGGCATTGCCAATTAGTATGGTACCTATATCTAGAATTAAAGAACAATTCTCAAGCAAATCCTTTAGAATCCTCAATACCTCGAGAGAAAAGGACAAGGAGGAAAGAAACCATCGAGATGAAGGGGACTATTGGGGTAATGCTTCTACATATGACATTCACTACAAGTTTGTGTTGCACTAGGGTAATGCTTCTACCTTCCTATATATTTACTATTAATTAGGTTGTTGAGACCAAAAACAACATCCCTCATTTTTTATTCACAAAGGTTTCCTAAACCTTTAGTATTAATCAGGTTGTTGTGACCAAACGCAACATCCCTGCATTTTTGTTCACAAAGGTTTACTAAAATTAGTGGTAAGGGAGATATTGTGGACTAAACTATAATCACAGGCTTAACTAGTCTTTGTCCTCATCTAAGTGTAGAGCTAAACAAGTTGTGGGATTCCCTTGTTATAAATTCCTTATAGTTCTTAATTAGCAGAGTAGCTCAAATATTAGTGGTAAATTTGTTTGAAATCCATGTTGAGGTTTCAACAAACACTAACTCGAAAAGCATCAAGATGATCTAATTAATAATTATCTTCGGTGGCCTCCTTTGTTCTACTATTGATTATGGGATTTTATCACCTGTACCTCATTCGGTGCATGTATTCTTATAACATATTATATTTCATGGATTCTTGATCATGTACCCTCGACTTGTATTTTGATTGTGTTTCAATGATCGGGTTGGTTTATGGGCTTGCTAAATATTGCATTGTGTTGACTATGACTTAAGAAAATTGTCTTTCTCATGAACATGACTTCGTCAATACATTGGCATGGCTAAGTATTTTCTTTCTTTAATTTGTAATGAACGAGGGAACTCTTGGTTTGCATGAATATTTTTCTTGAACCCCACTAGTACAGTTGGCACATCTAGTTAGGTCTATTACAATTGCAAATGAGTCTCTTCTCTAGCTCAAAGGTGACCAAGATCAATGGGTTTTGGTATCAAACCATGGATTAGTGACCATGGGTTTTGTTATTGAACCATGGATTAGTGACCAAGAAGTATCCATGATGTGACAAACCTCAAAATGGCCACCATATCCAAAAGTCCAATTCTTAGGACTTTTTTTTGGGGGGGGAGGGGGTTAGAAAAACCGCCCCAAAAGGGTATTTTGTTGTAGTGTAGAGAAAAAAACCTTTGATTGGTTTATGTATAAGCTCAGATTTAAAAAATATGATTCACTTAAACATATATATAATCCATGTAGTATTCATATAGATCTTCAAATGGGATTTCAATTAGACTATGTGATTCACAACTACCCTCCAAATCAAAATAATTTTGATTAACTATACAATAGGAAATGAAAACTAAGATGCCAAATCGAGGAAACCTCTTATTTTGATTTTTTTGTCATATTTATTCATCAAATCAGCTTTATTCCACTTTAGTAGCATGTTTATATAATGTGCCTATTTTTGCACCTAGACATGAATCTAGCACAAGTAGAATTTAAATGTAATTTATTTGGGATGTTAAAGTGGATGCATTGTGTCCATTTTAGCATCATCATGATATAAACCACCTATTTTTGGACCTATACAACCTAACATATAAAGAATATAAATATAATTGATTTGGGGTGCTAAAGTGGAGACAATAAATGTAATTGATTTCATGATAATGGCATTCACAATTATGTGATTATATGATGATGATGATGATGATGACAATGACAATGATGAAGATGATGGTGATGATGAAGAGATGAATGATGATATAGATAATGATGCTAAAGACGATGGAAATGACGATAAAGTTGATAATGATGCGATGATAATGATGCGATTATATGATAATGATGATGATGATGATAATAATGATGACAATGACAATTACGATGACAACGAGAATGACATGAATGATGATGATGATGATCCTTATAAGAAAGTGTTGGTGGAGGTAAATAAACCCAATTTCACTACAATCTCCAAGATTAAAATGTGCTAAATCATAGTTATAAGTTATGCATGCTTAAAATTGTAATCATATCCCACTTGTTATGCATGCTTTAAATGGTAAAAATATCCCATATGTTTTAAATGATGGCGATGATGAACTAGATGACAATGACAACGGTGATGTTTCAGATGATGGAAATGATGATGATGATGATAATCATAGTCATCTTTGTCATTGTCATCATGATTATCACAATAGTCATCATCATCGACCTAATCATCATTAATGTCATCATCATTGTCATTGTCCTTGACATCATCATCATCATGATTATTGACATTTTCATCAGTTATTCATCATTACCTTTGGCATAAGAAGTAACATCTACCCAAAATATGTGATTAGTGGAAAAGGGTCATGGAGGACACATGATTTATGCATGACAAATAACAACTTATTTTTTAAATTGATCAACATCATCATTGTCATTGTCATCATCACCATCATCATGATCATTCATTTCATTTCCATCATAATCATTGGCAATGTTGTCACTTCCATTATCCTCTTCCTCCTCCTCCTCATCATAATCGACATCATCATCATCATTGTCATTGTTCTCCTCATTATCAACAACATTTTCATCATCATCGTAACCATCCTCAATATCATAATCATTATCCTCCTTGTCATTTTCAAATTATGGGTGTAAAACTGGATGCAAAAATGGATAAAAACATGGATGCAAAAAAGAATGCAAACATGGATGCAACAAAAGTAGGAGCAAAAGTGGGCGCATAATGGGGTGCTCAAAAAATGGATGCAAAAGGTGATGCAAAAGTGTATGCAAAAAATGATGCAATCGTGGAAGCAAAACATGATGAAAAAAGTGGCACAAAAGTGGATGCAACCATGGATGTAAAATTGGATGCAAAATTGGATGTGAAAGTGGATGCAACAAAAGTAGATGCAAAAGTAGACGTACACCCAACGAAAAACTTGATGCAAAAGTGGATGAAAAAATGGGTGCATAAAGGGATGCAATAACTTATGTAAAATTGGATGCAAAAAAAATGCAAACATGGATGCAAAATTTGAAGCAAAAGTGGGTGTAAAAGCAGGCACAAAAATGGGTGTGAAATGGGACGCAACAAAAGCGGTTGCAATAATAGATGCAAAAAAAGACGTAAACATGGATGCAAAATGGGATGCAAAAAGGGATGAAAATGTGGGTGCAAAAGTGGACAAAAAAAAGGATGCAAAAGTGAGTGAAACAAAACTAGACTGAAAAATAGACTCAAAATAGGATGTAAACTTTGATGCAAAACTTGGCGCACGAAGGGATGCAAAAAAAGAAGCAGAAGTGGACGTAAAAATGGATGCAAAAGTGGATGAAAACATGGGTGTAAAAGTGGAGGAAAACATGGACATAAAAGGAGGCACAATAAGAGTAGATGTAAAAACTAGGCACAAAATTAGGTGCAAAAATAGGGTCAAAACCTGTCGCAAAACTTGATGCAAAACCCGGGGAATAACCAAGTGCAAAACCCGGTGCAAATTACACCGTAATTTGAACCAGATTTAGAAAAAGGACACAAAAATCGCGTAAAATAGCACCAACTCATGAAATTGCGTCATTTTGTCCAAAAACTGAAGAAAGATACATTGAAAGATGGTCTAGATGCAAAAATGGATGCAAAAAGAGACACTAATCACAGGTTTTGTTGTAGTGCCATTAGGTCTCTTTTCATGATGAAGAGTTTTACGAATCCGAAAAGAATTAGAAAAATACTCAGAACTTTGATACTATTTTCTGAGAGCATGATTAAAGTATTGAAATGAATGCTTGAGGACTTTTTCCATTTTCAAAAGCATGAAAAAGTCAAAAACGAACTTCCCAATAGACTTTACTGCTTATTTTTGTCCCTATAAGACTTAAACGAGCATTAGTTTCCCAAAACATTCGAAAAGAATGACTTTCATGAAATATATAAAAGGGTATTTCTATAAAAATGATTTTAAAACATAAAAAACCCTAAAAATAGGCTATAAAAGTCTAAGTAAATAGTAAAAAAAATTCATTTCATTATTTACCAACCTTGGAGATAATTTTGGGTAGTTTGGAGCCAAAAATTTAGTTGAAGATTCCAGGAGATTCCACTGTCTGTTTTTCATGCCGTCATTTCCAGGTAAGTCCAAAGTTGCTAGGAAAGGTAACTGATGGTTAGGCTGCACATAATGGTAATATTGATATGGCATATAATTACCACTAGGACCATAAGTAGACTGATAGACAGGTTGTTGTGATGAAGAACTAACGGAAATCTGCCCGCAGGGGGTTGATTTCTGGGATTAGGACTGTTAGGACCACTAGGACCTCTGGGAGGAGGACCACCAGGGCCTCCGAGACCACCAGGAGGTAGACCACCAGACTCTCCAGGGCCGCTGGGAGGTAAACCTCCAGCGCCTCCAGAACCACTAGGAGGAGGGCCACCGGCCCCTCTAAGGCCATTAGGGGGAAGTCCACCAGGCCCTCCGGGACCACCAGGACCATTAGGAACATAAGGAGGAAAGCCACCAAGCCCTCCAGGACCATTAGGCCCCCCAGGGGGAGGACCTCCCTAAGGCGGTCCTCCGGCACCTTCCATAGTATGTATGGGTATCCCCCCCATAGCTAGCATGTAAGACCAGTTAGGCTTCCCCCGTGACATGAATGTATTACTAGGGTATGGAATTCTAGCATAAGGTAATACTGTAGGATTGGGTGGATAATTAATGTTCCCTATAGGTATTTGATAACCATAACCTCCAGATTCTTGAATGGTTATAAGTTGTGCCCCCAAGGGATGACCTGAACTGGATGGGGGATTAGATATAGTATGGGTGGGAGGGACATAAACTGCAGATTGTTCTATATTAGAGGTCTATCTTTGACTAGGGGTAATTCCGGTGCCAAATAATGTAGGTCATGCTAGGGGTTTCCCTTAGGTACTAGAAGGTAATGACGAAACAGGAATTGAAGGTTGAGCCCCAGATGCGAAAAACCTGGGAGGATTAGGAGCAAACATAACACAGGAGGTGGTGGGGTTAGATATTTGTCCTGGGTTGTGTGGAGTCACTGCACGATCTATAATCGGTTCAATTGGTCTCATAGAATCAGCAAGTGAACGATATCCCATAGGCATGGCTGCAGAACGTCATGGTGGTGTGCCCAATATATCATCTATTTTTCTTTCAATCTCCTGTGCATGGAGAATGGCTACATGGTATTTTCTATGTTCTTCTTCATCTGGAGAAAATTCTTTAGAAGAGTTTAAATGGGTGCCAAATGAGGCAATGGCCTATCCTATAGAGGTATCCCAAAATGGAGCATTAGGACCATAATCTGGACGGGTAGTATCATCAACATGACCTTCTATGGGAGAATGGAACGAGGTAGTTTCCCGAGAAGGTTGTTGGCCCAAGGGAGGCGAGTGTGAAGAATATGGTCCTCCACTTTCTGTAACCAAATTATCTCCCACTTAGGAGGTGGTAGTATCTCCTTGGTCAATAGCTTCCATTGGATTTTCTCCTGAACTAGGAATAAAATCAGGTGGCAAGCCCCGTACTCTTCTAGACTGTCTCAGTTCAGCAAATTTGTATAGTTCCTATCTAACCTAGGGTCTAAAAAACTAGAAAACACACCAAAAAATTTCCCTACACAAGCTATAGGTCAAACAAGCACACTTAAAATGACAGGAGGAGTTCAAATTGTCAGGTCTCTCACCAGGATTGTCAAGAAGGTGCCACTCGTGATATACCTCTAGGTTACGTGTGTAGTAATCTCCCTGAATGTTGTTTTCAATGTATGGCTTGAAGCAAGATGACCAAAGGGATTTTATCAGATGGATATGGTATCCTAGTGGGGTCTCTCGATATACTTAAGGTATGTGGGAGCTTGAATCGGTAGTAGTGCTGTATAATGCATAACCGTACACAAGGGGGCTTCAGATATACAATCGAGTACGTGAAGTACCTTTCTATATACCTCGAGGGTACATGAAAGGCCGTTTAATATACTGATGGTATGTGGAAGAACCACGCGAGTCCCAGAATGCAATGTGGACAAATAACGAAAACTCCTATGCTTAACGACGACCGAACATGTCTCTAACCTATCACTCCAATCGCTATGTAAATTTTAACCTATAAATGCCATTAATTTTAAAGTGGACGATTAGGTGAATGCATGGAGTTTTGACAAAAAAATAAAACCATGCAATATGCGTATGCAAATATTTCACTTTACCGTTCAGAATGCCTACCTATGGGAGGGAAAGAGAGTATTTTCTTTTGTTTCAAAACCAAAAATATTTCCAAACAACAATCTTGAACACAAAATCAAAGACAAGCAACACTTTCCAAACTGATTTCTCTTTTTTGAAAGCAATAAGAAGGGGAAGAATCTCTTTTCCTAAAAGAAAAACAAGAAGCATTGTACATGCATATGCACTCTATTTTTCATTTTTTCTTAAAACATAGATAAATCTAACTTAAAACTACCATATTTTTATTTTGATGAGATAGTACTAAATGCATAAGAGACAAAAGAAAATAAAGATCCTGAAAGCTTGTAAGGCCAATTAGAGATCCAATGTCTAATACTCAATGATGATAACCTAATATCAGTAAAAAAAGTTCTTTTTTAAAGGAGGAAAAATAAGTTCTCTATGAAAACAAGAAATGAAACTAAGATGCTAATCAAATGTTTTTCTTTCAGTCTATGTAACAAAAATGAAAAGATATCTTACTAACACCCTAATCTTTTCAAAAAACAAGAAGTTCTTTCACAATCACAACCAACAAGCATAGAAGTGAATAAACAATCAATAAGCCTAACGTAGCTTCTGAATTTTCCAATCAAACCAATATTTAACCATAGAATTTCAAACCACAAGCATCGGATTGTAATACACAAGCTTGACAGTGCAGGGATGAAAGAAAATCAACTCAAATTGTTTGCAAAAAGTGAGAAAAAAGAGGTCTTGGAATGATGCCTACCTGGCACCGCGCTGCAGGGGTCTTGACAAAGCGGTTTTGGACCAGCACCGCTTCTCATCAATAGGACTCAGGCGGTGGCACCGCGTGCTGCTAACTAGGTTCAGGGAGTGGCATCGCTTCTCACCAACTGCATAAGCATGGTTCCTTTTATAAATCCAAAACACAAAGGAGAAAAACAGATCAAGTCAGAAAAAGACCAAATCAAGGTAAAACCTGATAGATTGAGAATAAAAGAGAGCATTAAAGGTCAAAATACTTAACATCTAGACAGATCTGTAAGTTTCAAACCAAAATCCACTAAGTCAGATAGCAGATCTGACTGAAGAGAGTTGGAGATGGAGCCTAGATTCAGACAAGAGTTGAAGAATTGAGGAAGATCAGACCAATTGATACATTTAACTTCCCCATAAAAGTCACCAAATTTGTAAGCAGGAATATTTCAGCTTCTGCAGACATAAGATGTTCCTCTGGTCTGAATGGTTTAGATCTAGAACAAATGAGTGAACGAAAAAGGATGAAGACCCTCCCTGGATGTTGTAGACACCTGGAATGCTGCTTTGATAGTGAACCTATGTACATGCAATCATATCAAACATACAAACACATCAAATCTACCGGAACATAATCTATTTATCCATGTCAGTGATTAAGGAATCTAACAACATTTACATGTGAAATCAAAACAACAGTAATGTGGGACGCAAATCAGCTTTGCATTAAGATGAATGGAGAAGTTTACAACCAATTAATCCTTAGTGTCAACATGCATCTCCATGAAACCAATACCTTCATCCCCATAAGCTCCAACTTTGATCTCTATGCTCTCAAATGGCTTAGGCCAAGTGGTCAATCCAACAGCATAATAATACCTCTATATTTCTCTCCCTCAACCATGGACATGAGCTTGTATTTATAAGGCTCAATGGATAGGGATGGTTGAGAGATTTATGGGTGAGGTGGCCTCTAAGATCCTATGATGGGGGATATCAAGCTCAACTGACCCACTATGATAGGGATAAGGGAGGACACAAGGCTCATGATCTAGAAGCCTCTAAAAACTTCTCTTTTTCCCATTTTACCTAGGGTACCGCTTTTCTCCTCTTATGACAGATTGGTTTAGGTTATAAACGCTTATGGACCAAAGACCATAAGCGGTGGCACCACTTATGGAAAACAAGGTATAGGCGGTGCGAGCAAGGTACCGCTCATGGTTAACAGGGAAAGCGTGGTGCTGAGTATTTTCATGTAAGATTGACAAACAACATGGGTTTCCACTCCAGATGCTGGGATTAAGAGAAAATATGTAATTAAATGGTTGTATCACATGGTGGTGACAAGATTTGGGTATAACAGGATGCCCCTCAAAGCATGAGTCTTAGAGGGATATGATAAACAAGAGCTTTGAGAGAACAAGTTGTCACTTCAAGAAAATGTCAGCTCGATCGGAGCATGAAGTCAAGTAGGCATCTGCAGTACATCAATATTTTTGACTCATAGACACAAGTAACCAACTCATGGTTGCAGACCAATACAAGGCAGATCCATGGGAGGAATTAACAAGCATGGGTACTAGAATACAACATAGATCCATGTGATAGAGGACTCAAATTTGGACATAGCTACCAGACATACAATGTATATCTATGTCATACAGATGCAAATTTGAGCATAGCCATGACCATACAAATGTGGATGCATGCTAGATATACAAAACTCCATCGCAACCTGGGGAAAATAAATGAGCACTTTAAGCAAATACCCAGGTTCTTCATCTCGTCTTCCACAAAGTATGATTCTATCCATGTGATTACAATGATATGAAGTCGAACCTGGTAGAAACCATTTGATTACCGACCAATGAAGTGAACCGTTAACAAGTGCGAGGGAGATCACCATTGATGTCAATGATTCCCAAGGTACCCTAGTACAATCTACTGAGTGTGAATAGATGTCCTGATGTTGAACACCTAGTCGATTCTATCGATCAAAGGTCGATGATGTGAACTTATGTCGAGAGCAAGAGAATCTATCATTAAGGCATACAGATCTCAAGGTACTAATTTTTTGTTTCTAAGACTAGTTCCCAGATGATGAGCCGATGTCAATGAGAATAGTCTCGTCGAAGGAGGGCCATGATTTGTCCCACATCGATGACACGAAACTATGAACATAGTTCTAGAATGATGTGAAGCTAGTAACCATAATACTGACTCAAAAGTATTGACATAGAGACTGTTTTGACTGCAGAGGTAAACTTCTTCAACTTCCCTTTGAACATAGGGCGACACGACAAAAGACTTGGAAGCATGACTAAATGGGACAAACTCATGATGCGACAGTGGACAATGCATTCTTTTGAAAGAATCAAAGGAGTGGCATGACTCATGAAAGTGGATCATCATGGAGATCAGCTAAATACCCAATTGACTGACATGATATGCAGACAAGTGCCATGTTCAAAGGTAACAACAAACTACTGCCATTTATTTGCAAAATGATTCCCTTCCCATTTCCCCCATTGTGATCGATGAGTGCCTCTTTTCGGTTTTACGAGTTCAAAGAGGGTAACAAACACTCGATATAGCTTGTCTAAAGACAATTCCAAACTTATATGTTTTATGAACCTGAGAGAGGAGGGGTTCGTTCCCAAAAATGGGTCTCTCAATGTTTAATTTAACGAGTCCAATGAAAGAAAACTCAACATCGTTCATGTTTAGAGAGTCTGAACGATTACGAAAGAAGACTCCAAAGGGATCCTTTTTCATATGATTTAGTCCCTAAGTTCTGAAAAAGTGTAAAATCATACCTTAGAGAAATCTTCAAGGCATGATTGGTTGAAGTGTTCCTTTTTCGTAAATAGTCTATTCGAACCGAAAAATAGATAACCTACCGTCGGAAAGATGACTCTTCGAATGATTTAACGAGCGTGAAGAAGACAATATCGCTCGACAATCTTTTCGTATTTAGGGAGCCTAAAAAGAGTTTAAAGAGGACTCCATGAGGTTTATTTACACAATGTCAATTTTTGTGATCCTAGAAAGAATAAAAAACAGACTCGACGATCTTTTTGTGTTTAAGGAACCTGAAAAGAGGTGAAAGAAGACTCCATGAGGTTTCTTTACACAATGTTAGTTTTTACGAGCCTGGAAAGAATCGAAAATGGAATCGGACCTTTGATACTAGGTTTCAAGAGCGTGACCAAAGTGTCGTAACAAACACTCATCAATTTTTTTTTTTTATGGTAGTATGAAAAAGTCATAAACAAACTCCCAAAACTTTACCGCAGTGGTTCTTCTATCCTGCAATCGACTCAAAAATAGGTGTTAAATGCGCTCATAAATTAACATTAAGGGATTACGACTAATAAATTTCGAATAAAAGTCGACTTTAAATCAAAACTATAGAGTGTCAGACCCAAAAATGTGTATAAAAGTCATGTAAATAGTGAAAAATCAAATCATTTTACTATTTACCCATAGTGGAGAGAATTTGGAGCACTTTCCTAGTCAGATCTTCAACTGCTAATATCGGGAGTTTCCACCATCGGATTTGAGCACCGTCAGTTCCAGGTAACAGTTAAAACCATACTCTTTCTTTTCATAGTCTTAATTTTTGATTTTGATGGGTTTTGGGCTTGTATGGAAATCCCTAAAACCATGGGAACGGGCACCGTGCTTACCCCTTGTGGGATACATGGTACCTCACTAGAACCACGCCTAAAACAAGGCTCACAGGCGGTTCTACCACCTGTCTTCAACAACGCATAGGCGGTGCCAGCCGTGAAGATTTAAAAATGATAACACAAGTAAAACTAAATCATTCTTTTGAATTTTAATGATTAAGGATTATTCTAATATGTGCTATGATTGTTTTTGGCAGGTTTTGGCTGATTAATCATGGTGATATGGAAATAAACACAACATGACAATGATGACACTTTCGCTGAAAGGAATGCGGGTTGTATAGCCGCATTACGAGACTATGGGATCCTAAAATTCTTTCAGACCCCTAGCATGGTATCGCATAAGTGGTTTCTAGAGCACATACTTCGGATCTGGAATTCGGATCTGCAACACTTTGAGGTTGGGGCTCATATTCTGACAGTAGAGGTAGAGGACATCTACCCCTTGAATGGAATCTCAAGATGGGTGCCCCCATCTCACTGACAGGTTCCTGAGTTGGGGACATTACCACATGAGATTTGATAGACCGTCACTATATCCCAGGGACGAGGACATCGAGGAAGAAAATCCCCATCAGGGCAGTGATGGACGGGCCCCTACGGACTATCCTATTTACTATGCAGAGAGTGGCTGGGAGTCAGGGTGTGCCTCAGGATTCTAGGGGACACATGTCATATTCCATAGAGGCCATGGTGCCTACAATATTCAACTGGGTGGAAGCCCTGCTTCCAATATTCAAAGATCAGCTGACTAAGTGTCGACAGGGATAACTAAAGCAATTTGGCTTTGGTTCCATTCTAGCCTGCTTCTTCTTCGAGTGGGTACCATAGATGAGACCTCAGGTGGTCTTCACAGAGCTAAGAGAGAGAGACCCCTGTATGCTAAGGTGGGTCCATATTATGGCTCGTATTGGAGCAGGCAGGGGGAAGGTGAAGTTTGGTGACCCATTCTTTAGATGGCTCTGAGATCATATCCTCATGGTGGAGGATTACGCTTATGCGGGTACGGACTTCAGCGGAGACCCTGACCTACCACTCCCACCTGGAGAATAGTGGGGTGACATCGGTAAGAAGAAAGAAACCCTAAAATGGATACAATGTTTTTATGTTTTTTGATGTTTTATATTTTTCATGTTAAGTAACGAGATCTGAAAATATTCATGCAGACGTTGGAGTAGCACGACCTGGGGGAGCTTCCCCATTGGAAAGATGAGCTGGAGCCCGCTTTATACCACAGGGCGATGATATCACCAAGGAGTTAGAGGAACCTAGAGAGGTTGACCTTGGATATCCCTGACGCTTCCATTTATGACCTCCCTCTGAGGTATCAGAGAGCTACAGTGGGAGTACTGGGTCGATTTAGTAGGCTGCTACGTAGAGTAGCCCGGGAAATGATGTGCTACCACGAGCATCACTAGACATTGTGTATATGATATATCTACTGAAAGCTGACAGCTTCAGGATTTTGTATGTTGATTTTTCCTAAAATCCTACGTGCTTGTGATGAGATCTCATGACCTATTTTTTGTAAACTTGTTCATATATATATATATATATATATATATACAGACTTTTACCTGGTGTTTATATGTCTCAAATGGAAAATGTATTTTACATGAGTTTTATGTGTCTTTAATTGTTTATTTACAATGAACCATATTTGATTTAGTGTCATGAATGGGAAATATGCCAATCTAGGATGTAATTAGCTAATGAGTTAGCAACTACATTATGTTCCCTAGGGATATGCCTATAAGTGATGGTTTCAAATGATCTTTCTAACAAGCGTACCCTCTGGAAGAGGTGGAGAAGAACAATATTTCTAATGGTATAAACATGGTTTAGATGACAAACCATGAGTTGTGAGTCCATCAAGACTACAAGATTATAAACATCGTGGGAGACAGCTTCAGTCAGAAGACCTATGACTGCTCGATACTCGACGATGTTATTGGTAGCGGGACCAATACAAACCACTCCTGAACTGACCAAATCTTTAGCCAGGGAATAGAGGACCCAAGCAGCTGAGAAGAGATTCAAGGTGTGGCGGCAAGCACCATCAGCAAAGCCGTATAAATCCATCTGCTCTGCATGACCAAAACATGGTATAAATAGATGCAGACACTAAACTCAAAACCATATTGAAAATACTAAAAGCATACTGAAATTCAAGAAATATACATATATACACGATACTATCCAAAGATGACCTAGGCATAGTACCTTTTTAGGTACAACCCATTGCGAGGATGCCCTAAAGGGATTCCATCGTAGTCAACGAGATCGTAGGCCCCTTTCTCTAAAACCTTAGAAACAACGAAAGGACCATACCACATGGACTCGAACTTACCCTTCCCTAGTTTGTCATATCTCTGGTCATAAGTCAAAACTAGGTCACCCTCGTTAAAGGCATGAGGTTGGATGGATTTATCATACTGTTCCTTGACGCATTTCTTATGTGCCTCAGTAGACAAGGCATCATCTCTCTGAGTCTCGTCAAGGTTATTCAAGTACAAAAATCTTTCTTCCTCTATGGAAGTGTCTGGGAGAAGTTTGATGGCAAGTTGTAAAGATGGAATTTCACATTGAATCAGTAAGATAGATTCGAGTCCATAAAAAAGCTGGAAAGGCATGAAACCAGTAGCTATTTTCACCGAATTCCTATAGGCCCAAAGAGTGGAGAAAAGAACATGGTGCTAGTTGGATTTATGATCTCCAACCATCCAATGAAGCATAGTTTTCAAAACTTTGTTAATGGCCTCTACCTAACCATTAGCTTGTGGATAATATGGCGTAGAGTTTTCATGGTGAAAGCCTAGCTTGACACTTAGTTCCTCCATCATTTGATAACGGAAATGTGATCCGTGATCAGTAACGATGGACTGTGGGAATCCAAATCTAGCTATGATATGATTGAACACGAAAAGAGAGGTAGTCTTACCATCTTCTGCATATGTAGGCATGGCCTCAGCCCACTTTGTGAAATAGTCAACGACTATGATGATGTTAGGAACCCATGTCAATCCTTCTCTTTACCGTGTTAGTATATTGTTGTTAGACGCATATGCTTTGTAAGTTGTCCCATAGTAATTGTTGATCCATAGTTTGTGTTATTGTTGTTGGGCGCATATGCTTTGTAAGCCTCCTGTAGTATTTGTTGATCCATAGTTTATATTGGCCCATGGTTTTGACCCATAGTATTGGCACCTATTTTTAGTATATAAGTGTGTGTTGAGGACAAGGAAGGAACCGTGAAGTTATTTTGTATTGAGCTTGCTCAAAGGAGGTTGCCCCCTCGAAGTGGCCTGCGATTAATATAAAAGTGATTTTGAGTTCTGCTGCTATATCGTGTATTTTGATTAATTATTTGTTGCAGGGTCCTCACAGATGATGTAACCATGCCTCACGATTGAGGTAGGATTACAATGCATAAATTCGATCCCCCACTTGGAAAATGGGCCAACGGCAATGACGAGGTGTAGCGGAGTAGGATGGGTGCACTTTTTGGGATAAAAGTGTTGACAAGGTGGGAATTTCTTAACAGCCTCATGATAGTCTTTGAAGACGGAAGGCTAGAAATAGCCAGCGCAAAGGATTTTCTGGGCTGTAGCCATCCGAGATAAATGACCACCACATGCTGCAGAGTATCAATCATTCAACACATGTTCATCCTCCTCATGAGTGAGGCATCATCGAAGAATAGAATCAATCCCTCGTCTATACAAGGTATCATTCAGGACGAGGTAGTATTTCGTGTGGTGACAGATACGGTGGCGATCGTCACAGGATAAATGCGGCTGAAATCATTGTGTTTGGAGATAAATAAGCAAATATCCATACCATGGATCGATAGTGCTAATCATGAATAGGAATTCATCTGGGAATGAGTCGCTGGGCTCAGATTCCGTCTAAGCACAGGGAAGATCACACATGAGCTTGGCAAAGACCAGGTGTTATCTCCCAAAATAATTTTTTTTGATAGAATGAAGATTTTAACTCATGCAAATAAGGATGTGAATATAACTGACAGTTTGAAAGATTCTGTTTTTTATTTGGGTGAAAAATTCACAAGTTGTAGCTTTCGGTGGCTTAGGTGAGGCTTAGAACATGTCATTAGCCACCGAAAAGGGTTGTCTTCCGTAGATTAGAAAGGAGTGCAACATATACACTAACCACCAAAAGAACATTTTTGACAGCAGGTTGGAGGTTTAGTCCTCTACGATGCCGGCGTTTCAGAGGTTTAGTCCTCTATACCGCTGACACTACAAAGAATCTTGTGGTTTAAAGCACCTACGCATTCAGTATGGGGTTAAAGCACCGACACATACAGTTTTGGTCTTTTGATCATCGACAAGCTAGTGGTTTAAAGTGTCAACGCGTTTAGGTTTGAGCTTCTGATCGCCGATCACAACGTTAGTGGTTTGAAATACTGACACTGCAGCAGCGTTCAGGTGTAAAGTTCTGATCCTTAGTGGCTAGAGCTTTTGATTGCTGATCACGATGTTAGTGGTTTGAAACGCCAACACTACAATAGCATTCAGGTGTAAAGTTCTGAGCCTTAGTGGCTAGAGCTTTCGATTGCTGAAAAATTAGAGGTTAGAGATTTCAATCGCTGATGCTTAACCATCGCGCCGGTAGTGGTTTAAATCACTGACACTACGGCCACATTCAGGTTTGAGATTTCAATCACCAATCATGATGTTAGTGGTTTGAAACGCCGACACTACAGCAACGTTCAGGTGTAAAGTTCCGATCCTTAGTGGCTAGAGCTTCCGATCGCTGACACATTAGAGGTTAGAGCTTCCGATCACTGACACATTAGAGGTTAGAGCTTCTAATCACCGATGCTTAACCATCATGCCAGTAGTGGTTTAAATCACCGACATTGCAGCCACATTCAAGTTTGAGGTTCCGATCATTCAGGTTAGAGCTTCCGATCGCTAACCATGACGATAGGGTAGAAAATTCTAGCGGATTATGCAAGAAAGATCACGTCAGTTAACCACTGAAACGCTGGCTTTTAGCGTCTAATTTATAGTGGACCAGTAGCAGTGATCACTAAAAACTACTTCAGTTATTTAATGTTCAATCAGTGAACTAGATCTTCATCATAGTTAGACAAATAGTTAGGTAGGGTTTGAAACCCTAATTTGGAAAAACTATCACTTTTGAGTATTTTTGTGAAAACCGATTGAAGTTTCAGGATCTGTACTTTTCTAAAAAGGCTATAAAGCCTGGGATCGATAGGATAATAAGGGTTCAACTTTAGGGATTTATACGCCTATTCTATTTTCAAGATTCTCATCTTGTTCATTCTAAAATATAAGCTCTTTTGTTATGATTTGTTCGACCATCATCTTTATCTTTACCATACTTATGCCTAAATGTGTATTTAGGTTATTTTCAAGTTGATTAAGAGCTAATAACTATCATCCTATTGGTGATTTAATGTGATTTGATTTATAAGTACCATCTTTGTCAGGATTTAGCCATTTATATGCATCTGTTTTGTATGTAAGTCTGCCAGCTTGATGAGTTCTCCATCGCTGCACCTTATTGTCAAACTACAGAACAAGTTGTAACTAAAAGCCTTGTAATTGAGTGAGCTTCATGCATGTCTTAAGAGTGGTAGGTTATATAGGTCACCTGACTTGAGCCATATCAAAAAACCCTAAAAACATTTTAAGTTACCAGGCATCCTTGAGCTACAACCTAGAGGAGTTTCCTGGAGTGATAACAAATTGGCGCTTTTTCGGGGAGAGGAGACTAGCTCAGCTTCCCTGGGAGATGACATAGATCCTTGCTTTGATGATAGACAAATCTTGGACACTATTTTGGTTGTAATCATCTATCTGGAAACTCCATTTAAATAAGGTGGCTTCAAGAATACCAAGTACCAAATAAAACCATAAAGGGCCACCAACAACACCTGTTTCAGATCCAGAAGAGATTCTGAGAGGAGATAGGGTTTCACTAAGATAGACCTCCAGAGCTGCAAGGGGATCTTCCTTAGGTATTTTCAGAGGGTTGAGGAATATTCAAGCACTAATTCTTGTGAATATCTCATCCCTGGAAAGTCCATTAAAGAACTATGGCTCCACGAAGGGCTCATACCAGAACAAATCAAGAGAGGCCACCGGCAACACCTGTTGCAGACCTAGAGAACATCATCAAAAAAGGAAGAGCTCTGCAAAGGAAAATTTCTAGAGAAGCAAGGACATCTAGATCAGATTTGTTGGTATAGGGAGAAGAAAACCTAGCCCTACTGCTAGGACAGATTTACAAAGACTTCTACTTCCCTGATCCATTCGAATTTAATAAATCTCCACTGGGGAGGAACCAGTTGATAAAAGATGAAGAGGCTGAATTCAAAATCCAGGTACCAGTTCAGCAGTTTACTTTATGAACTGCTGTTATTTTTTATCATCTCCTTTATACTTTTCCCTTCACATGTTAAAAGAATTATCCTAAGTTTTATATATTCTGAAGATTATCAGCCATCTTTTATAAATCCATCTGTAGAAGAATATTTGCAGCCTGCTTGTATTGTAGAAGATGAATCAGTTTTTCTGCCGCAGCTCATTTATAAAAATGACCTCTGTATCCAGATTTCATCTAAATATGATCATCCATGTAACCTTGAAGAAACCAAAACTGAATCAAAACCTATGCAGAGCTCAACACTCGTTGCCATAACCGTTGAACCTTGTCAGCAGATTGTTATCCCTCATGATCAGCCCATAGCCTTTCAAACCAAAATCAGGATGAATATGTTTAAGGCATTGAAATTTCCCCCTCATCTTCATCCTTATCCTCTTGACTGTTATGAATATCTCCCTTGGTTTTCCGGAGAGAATCAAGCTTCAGCGGAAAGGCATTTGGAATCTTTCAAAGATTTTATTGATCGTTTTCAAATTGTTCATGAGGATGTAATCATGATATTTTTCTCTAAATCGTTGATTAGAGATGCTTCTATATGGTTCAAGAATTTAAGAGATAACTCTATTGACTCTTGGATAGAATTCACTAATGCATTTTTGAAGCATTGGGGTGAAAACAAATCTCTTGATTTTTATCTCTCTGATTTCTATGCTTTGAAGAGAGAGGGAGATGAAACTTTTCCTATCTTCAATCGAAGATTCTACAACACTTATCATGATATTCCTTTGGAGATTCAGCCCATAGAGACAACTGCCATTATATATTATGTGATGGGACTACATTCAAAACTTGCCCTTCTTCTGCTAGAAAGGAAATCTTCATCTTTAAGAATTCTGTTTGAAGATGCTTTAGAGGTGGAGGAAAACATTTGTGCTTCAAGGAGAACCCCAGAGAAGTTTGAGTTTGAAAGCCATCATTTACCTGAGGCAGATAAACATCAGTATGATTCAGATTTTGAATAGGAAGAGTATGAGTCTAAAGCAGATTTGGAACAGCAGCAAGCATGTTAGCTCCTTTCAGATTTAGAATCAGATTGAGCAGTGCTTGCAAAGTACTCCCAAGACAGGTATGAATCTGGATTTTATTATCAGTTTGCAAACCAAGATGAACCAATGATAACTGTTGATTGTATAGGAAATTATATGTTTTCAACTGATCTTTATTCATATGATGTAAACTCTGTTTTATCATCCTATTGTGAGCACTATTCTCAAAATGAAATTTTAATGATTGATGATCAAGATCTGATCATAAGAGAACAAGAAGGTTCATATAAGCTGTTGAGCTTGCATTTTGATCCGGCAAAGGTTGAGAAGTCCACATTCAACATTAACATAAATGAAGGAAAAGATCAACAACATAAAAGGGTATTTCTTGTTGGATTTTATGACCCCGTTGCTAACTATCTGGAACTGATGAGCAGCATAGGTATCAAAAAAAATTTGTCAGATGATAGTTGGTTCTGTCACCCTTCGAAACTACATTGTTGCATGCTAGGGTTTCATTTATTTTTTGGGTCAAGATCAAGGATAGGTTCAGCAGATCAGCTTCTGACCCAGCTTCATTGGAAGCATGATGTCACATGATAAGAATATTCTAGTGATTAGAATTAGGAATAGGAGTAGATAGAAAAATAATCTCTTAATATGAGCAGCTAGGTCATTTTTAGTTGTTTTCGTGAATAAGCAAAGCGAGGTGAAGGAAGATTGCAGGGGATCAGTTATAAAAGACAAATGAATCCATGCCCAATGGAACACTAGAAGATAGCTTTAATTATTATTTTTAAGGAAAGGCATTTTGGTCTTGGGTTCTTGGGACCTCACTGGGAGGTTCCCATCCCCCCGAGGAGGAGCTAGATGTTATCTCCCAAAATAGTTTTTTTTTTTATAGAATGAAGATTTTAACTCATGCAAAGAAGGATGTGAATATCACTAACAGTTTGAAAGCCTTTTTTTTTTATTTGGGTGAAAAATTTACAAGTTGTAGCTTTCAGTGGCTTAGGTGAGGCTCAGAACATCTCATTAGCCACTGAAAAGGGTCGTCTTTGGCATATTAGAAAGGAGTGCAACATATACTCTAACCACCGAAAGAACATTTTTGACAGCAGGTCGGAGGTTTAGTCCTCTACGATGTAGGCATTTCAGAGGTTTAGTCCTCTATACCACTAACACTACGAAGAATCTTGCATTTTAAAGCGCCGATGCGTTCAATATGGGGTTAAAGCATCGACGTGTACAATTTTGGTCTTTCGATCATTGACAAGTTAGTGGTTTAAAGCACCAATGTGTTCAGGTTTGAGATTCTGATCATCGATCACAATGTTATTAGTTTGAAACACTGACACTGTGGCAGCATTCAGGTGTAAAGTTTCGATCCTTAGTGGCTAGAGCTTCCGATCGTCAATCGCGACGTTAGTGGTTTGAAATGCTGACACTACGACAACGTTCAAGTGTAAAGTTTTGATCCTTAGTGGCTAGAGATTTCGATCACTGACACATTAGAGGTTAGATATTTTGATCGCCAATGCTTAACTGTCGTGCCAGTAGTGGTTTAAATCACCGACACTGCAGCCACATTTAGGTCTGAGCTTCCAATCACCGATCACGATGCTAGTGGTTTGAAACACCGAAACTGCAGCAATGTTCAGGTTTAAAGTTCCGATCTTTAGTGGCTAGAGCTTTCGATCACCGATCACGATGTTTGTGGTTTGAAACACTGGTAGAGCTTCCGATCTCCGACACATAAGAGGTTAGAGTTTTCAATCACCAATGCTTAACCATCGCACCGGTAGTGGTTTAAATTTCTGACACTGCGGCCACATTCAAGTTTGAGGTTCTGATCATTCATGTTAGAGCTTCTGATCGCTAACCATGATGACAAGGTAGAAAATTTCGGCAGATTAAGCAAGAAAGATCGCATCAGTTAACTGCCGAAACGTTGGCTTTTGTCGTCTAATTTATAGTGGACCAGTAGCAGTGATCACTAATAACTACTTCAGTTATTTAATGTTCAATCAGTGAAATAGATCTTCATCATAGTTAGAAAAATATTTAGGTAGGGTTTGAAACTGTAATTTGGAAAAACTATCACTTTTGAGTATTTTTGTGAAAACAGATCGAAGTTTCAGGATTTGTACTTTTGTAAAAAGGCTATAAAGCCTGGGATTGATATGATAATAACAGTTTGAATTTGGGGATTTATAGGCCTATTCTATTTTCAAGCTTCTCATCTTATTCATTCTGAAATATATTCTCTTTTGTTATGATTTGTTCGGCCATCATATTTATCTTTATCGTACTTATGCCTGAATGTGTATTTAGGTTATTTTCAAGTTGATTAATAGCTAATAGGTGTCATCCTATTGGTGAGTTAATGTGATTTTATTTATAAGTACCATCCTTGTCAGGATTTAGCCATTTATATGCATCTATTTTGTATGTAAGTTTGCCAGCTTGATGAGTTCTCCATCCCTACACCTTATTGTCAAACTACTGAACAAGTTGTAACTAAAAGCCTTGTAATTGAGTGAGCTTCATGCATGTCTTGAGAGTGGTAGGTTATATAGGTCACCTGACTTGATCCATATCAAAAAACCCTAATGTTTTTAAAAGTTACTAGGCATCCTCAAGCTACAACCTAGAGGAGTTTCCTGGAGTGATAACACCAGGGATTTCTTTGATGTGGCTTTGGAAAATTCCAGATCAAACTCCTATAGTATGAATATTCATTGGGAGTACTTTCCCCCGAGCACATGATAAGTCAGGATGTAATACATAGGGTTTTGGTTTGCCAATACAGTTGTTGTGCAGAGCAAAACGTAGTGACAAAATTTTTGTACAGCAATGACTGTGGCCAATGCTAACTTCTCCATGCATGAATATCAGGTCTCAGAATCCATAAGATTCTTACTAGCGTAGTAAATCATGTGCTCCTCACCGTTGGGATTTTCCTGCACCAAAGCCATAGTGATGGTAGTAGTGGAGGCAGCAATATACAAGAGAAAGTCCTTTCAATAACTCGGGGGGTGTATCACGGGTGAATGAGTTAGAGCGTGTTTAAGATTATCAAAGGTACATTGGGCTTGGTCATCCCAAAAGAACGGGGTGTCCTTTTTAAGGATAAGCATATAACCGTGCATTTTCTCTACGAAATTTCACATGAAATGGTGGAGAAAGTTTGCCTTCCCTTGCAAACTTTGGAGTTCAAGGATATTAGTTGGGGCTGGTAGAGCCAAAATGGCAGAAATTTTCAAAGGGTCTATCCGGATGCCATCTTTGGAGACCACAAAACCTAGCAGAAATCTCGTCTCAACGTAAAAAACACATTAATGCAGATTGAGCCGTATATTATAATGACAACATCTTAGGAAAATATCTTTAAGATGACCAAGGTGGTCCTCTCGGTGCTATGAATGAGTAGGGAGGTCGTTAAGGTACGGTTCAACAATATGCTTAATATCGTGAAACTCATAGGACATCGCACGCTGGAATGTGGCTCCAACATTTTTCAAGACAAAAGGTAACTTCTTATATGCAAAGGTTCCCCATGGGAAAATGAACTTCATCTTGCGCTAATTGGTGGGTAATATCTCAATCTGATTATAGCCAGAGAATCCATCCATAAATGAGAAGATGACACTTCTAGAATAATTGTCGATAATATGATCTATGTGCGGAGTAGGAAAATTATCCTTGGGACAAGTTTTATTCAAATCCCTAAAGTCAATACAGACTCTGATGGTGCCCTTCTTTTTATTGACAGGGACAATGTTTGATACCCATTCTGTCAGGGGTATTGGATAAATAAACCCAACTTTGGGAAGTTTCTCAATTTCAACTTTAATCGCTGCGACCTTCTGTGCATGGAATTGCTTTAGTTTTTTCCAGACAGGCTTGTCCATGGGATAGGTTTTAATCTCATGGACCACAATGGACGGGTCAATCCCTAACATCTCTTCACAGGACCAGGCAAAAATATCATGGAATTCTTTGAAAAGTGCCCTATATGCTTCAAATTCATCTACGGAGCAGTTCTTCCCAACATGAACATGCTCAATGGTTCCAAGCTTGGTTGATATGTCAATCAGATTCGTCTGAGTAATGTTGCAAAGGTTTCCTTTAGAATCTATGTCTTGCAACAATATGGGACTTTGGGGTATGTTGACAAGTAGGAAACATGGATGTGTAGTCATGGTTAACCAAACTAATGTTGGGGAGGAACATGGATCTATGATGGCGATCCTCCCAAATGGACTCATCCGTACTCATGATATCCATAATGGACTCATCGGAAGGAAAAGTCTCAGAGAGATAATCTAGAAAAGGAAGAGATGGTTCTCACCAGTAAGGTCAATGGTAAGGATCCGAAGCCACTAGATGAAGATCATCAGTGTGATCATCGAAAAGGGTTTGAATTGTGTCATACATTGATTTGTGTGAACTCAAAGAGGTGGAATCAACAAATTGTTTTCCCTTAGGCTCACAATCAAATGAGGAAATCATATGGACTGTCACAGTATCCGTGTTAGGAGGAGTGGATGGAAAAATCCCCACAAGGGATGAATCCTTCAACATGCCTACCCCAATAGACTTGTAAGGAGGAGGGGACTAGCCTAACATGTGGATGTTATTAGCCGTAGAGGTAGTAACATCCAGCATGCAAAAATCAAGCTGGTCAATAGTAACAATTCTCCCTAGATGCAACAGTTGGACTGTTCGGAATACTGTCGAAGCGACAGTAGTCATGGCATAAAACCAATTTCTTCCTATAAGGAGGTTGTAATCTAATGGGGCATCTACCACTTCTACATGAATAGAAATGATTTTTCCCCCAAGCTTGACTGCGAGAGCTGATATGAGACCATGGGGATGGAATCCTCATCCATTAAAGGCCTTCAGAGTCATAGGTGATGTTACAAGCTCGGGAGAGCCGATAGATTTCCAACAAGACAGAGACAAAAACGAGGTTGAAGCTCCTTCATCTAGTACTATTCTAAAAACCTTATTTCCCACTACTTTCGTAATGATATGAAAAACAAGTTTATGAGGTAGCCTAGAATTATAGTTCTCAATATTGAAGTGAATCAAATTAGTATTATCCGGGTCTAAAGCTCCTAATGCCGTTAACAAGTTTTTGCGGTGTGTAGGACAACTTTGGAGTAATTCTAAGGTAGACATTGCACAAGGTGCCTGAGTGAGATATTCAACTACATTATAAAATTGAGCAACTTGGGAATTATGGTTTAATACAGCCTTCTGAAGAGTACTCTTGGGTGGACGCAAAATCATGTCGAGTGTAGGCTTCTCGATGGCTACGGGGATAGTAGACGAGGACTCGGGAGAACTAGTAGAGGGAGTTTTCGCTAAAGAAGAATGATTGTCTTTTTTGTCTACAGGTTTGTCATAATTCTGACTTCAAGTTTGTAGATTAATGGTATCCTAGGAGATCATATGAATTTCCTCTAACGAACTAGAATTTCCCTGATTAGAAATGTGGTCTATCAGTTGTCATTGAGAGGGAAAAGGATCTATGAGTACTGCAGGTGATGGATTTGATTTCATAAATTGGGAGATCTCGTCCCGACGAGGACACTCTTTTGTGAAATGGTAACCTCCGCATAGCAGACATGGATATTTTTCTTTTGTCTTCCCTTTATCGTTATCATTGTTGGTTGGTATTGGATTCTCCTGTTGGTTTCTGGGTTTTTTATTCTTATTTTTACCCTTCTTTTTATTATTACCCAAGGTTTGAGTACTTTGAATAAAATTGACCTCGACAGAAACCTTAGGAGTTGAAGGAGTAGGGGCGGAAGTCTGGTGTTGCTTGGCAAGGTTCGCTGCTGACGGGGATTGGATTGAACCAATAATCCCATCAACGGGTACTTCTACTGGTGGCTTGGCGGGATCGATGCTTGGGGGAAGAGCTTGAGGAATCAAGTCATAAAGATTTCTAGACTAGGAATATACCAAGTCTAGATACTGGTCTCTACTAATAGCCTGCTCTTCAGTAACGGCACCGCCCATAGCCACATCTTAGGAAATAGGAGGCAACAAAGATTTGGTAAACCAATCAGCTAATAACTAATCCAGAATAGGGGCCTTAATAATCCTTCTCCACCTTCTCCACTCATGGATATGATCGGATGAGTGGGTGGAGGTGTTCTGACGTAGAGAAGTTAAGAGATCAGTACCCATTTCATAATAGATAGGGATCTGAAAGTGTGTAAGAAACACGGTTTCCAAGGAGCCAAAATCCACAAACGAATGTTGTGGAAGTTCAAAGTACCACTTTATGGATGTACCGATCAAAGTTCACTGAAAAATTTGGAACTGAACTGAATCACCCATGAGGGAGTTTGAATAACACCACAAATGGAATGTCATGACATGGTTTTTCGGATTGTTTCCCTGCTTCCCATCGAACTTTGGGATGTTCGATGGTAACTTTACCGGAATGGGAGGCCACGAGGGATTGTGTCGAATGGGGTCATTAATAAAATTGGACAAGTCAGGCAAGTCCAAAGTTGCTAGGAAAGGTAACTAATGGTTAGGTTGCACATACTAGTAATATTAATATGGCATATAATTACCAGTAGGACCGTAAGTGGACTGATAGACAGGTTGTTGTGACGAAGAACTAACGGAAAATCTGCCCGCAGGGGGTTGATTTTCGGAATCAGGACTGTTGCAACCACTAGGGACTCCAGGACCACCAGGACCATTGGGACCACTAGGACCACCGGGATCACCAGGAGGCAGACCACCAGACCCTCTAAGGACGCTGGGAGATAAACCTCCAGCGCCTCCAGAACCACTAGGAGGAGGGCCACTAGACCCTCCAAGGCCATTAGGAGGAAATCCACACCACCAGGACCATTAGGACCATAAGGAGGAAAGCCACTAGGCCCTCTAGGACCATTAGACCCCATAGGGGGAGGACCTCCCTAAGGCGGTCCTCCAGCACCTCCCGCAGTATGTATGGGTATCCCCCCCATAGCTGGAATGTAAGACCAATTAGGTTGATCCCATGGAGTGAAAGTATTACTAGGCTATGGAATTCTTGTAGGATTGGGTGGATCATTAATGTTCCCTATAGGTATTTGATAACCATAACCTTTATAAGATTGAATGGTTACATGTTGTGCCCCCAAGGGCTGACCTGAACTGGATGGGGCATTAGCTATAGTATGGGTGGGAGGGACATAAACTATAGATTGTTCTATATTAAAGGTCTATCCTTGACTAGGGGTAATTACGGTGCCAAATAATGTAGGTCATGCTAGGGGTTTCCCCCTGGCACTAGAAGGTAATGACGAAAGAGGAATTGAAGGTTGAGCCCCAGATGCGAAAAACCTAGGAGGATTAGGAACAGACATAACATAGGAGGTGGTGGGGTTGGAGATTTGTCCTGGGTTGTGTGGATTCACTGTGTGATCTATAATCATTTCAATGGGTCTCATAGAATCGGTAAGTGAACGATATCCCACAAGCACGGCTGCGGAATGTGGTGGTGGTGTGCCCAATATGTCATCTATTTTTCTTTCAATCTCTTGTGCACAGAGAATGGCTGCATGGTATTGTCTATGTTCTTATTCATATAGAGAAAATTCTTCCGAAGAGTTTAAATAAGTGCCAAATGAGGCAATGGCCTGTCCTATAGAGGTATCCCAAAATGGAGCATTGGGACCATATTTCAGACGGGTAGTATCATCAACATGACCTTCTATGGGAGAATGGAATGAGGTAGTTTCCCAAGAAGGTTGTTGGCCCAATGGAGGCTAGTGTGAAGAATATGGTCCTCCACTTTCTGCAACCAGATTATCTCCCACTTGGGAGGTGGTAGCATCTCCTTCGTCGATAGCTTCCATTGGATTTTCTCCTGAACCAGGAATAAAATTGGGTGGCAAGCCCCATACTCTTCTGGACTATCTTAGTTCAGCTAGTTTGTATAGTTCCTATCTAACCTAGGGTCTGAAAAACTAGAAAACACACCAAAACATTTCCCTACAGAAGCTATAGGTCAAACAAGCACACTTAAAATGACAAGAGGAGTTCAAATAGGCAGGTCTCTCACCAGGATTTTCAAGAAGGTGCCACTTGCGATATACCTCTAGGGTACGTGCGTAGTAATCTCCTCGAATGCTGTTTTCAGTGTATGGCTCCAAGAAAGACGACAAAAGGGCTTTTCTGAGATGGATAAGGTATCCTAGTGGGGTCTCCCAATATATTCAAGGTACATGGGAGCTTCAATCAATAGTAGTGTTGTCTAATGCGTAACCATACACACGGGGCCTTTCGATATACAATCGAGTACGTGAGGTACCTTTCTATATACCTCAAGGGTATGTGAAAGGGCGTTCGATATACCAATGGTACGTGGAAGAACCGCACGAGTCCTGGAATGTAATGCAGACAAATAACGACAGCTCCTATGCTTAACGATGCCCGGACATGTCTCTAACCTATCACTCCAATTGCTATGTAAATTTTAACCTATAACTACCATTAATTTTAAAGTGGATGGTTAGGTGAATGCATGAAGTTTTGACAGAAAACGCAAAACCATGCAATATGCGTATGCAAATATTTCACTTTACCGTTCAACATGGATACCTATGGGAGGGAAAGAGATTATTTTCTTTTGTTTCAAAACCAAAAATATTTGCAAACAACAATCTTGAACACAAAATAAAAGACAAGCAACACTTTCCAAACTGATTTCTCTTTTTTGAAAGCAATAAGAAGGGGAAGAATCTCTTTTCCTAAAAGAATAACAAGAAGCACTCTACATGCATATGCACTCTATTTTTCAATTTTTCTTAAAACAAAGATAAATCTAACTTAAAACTACCATATTTTTATTTTGATGAGATAGTACTAAATGCATAAGAGACAAAATAACATAAAGAGCCTGAAAGCTTGTAAGGCCAATCAGAGATCCAATGTCTAATGCTCAATGATGATAACCTAATCTTAGTAAAAAAAAAAATTTTTTAAAGGAGGAAAAAGAATTTCTCTATGAAAACAAGAAATGAAACTAAGATGCTAATCAAATGTTTTTCTTTCAGTCCATTTAATAGAAATGAAAAGAGATCTTACTAACACCCTAAGCTTTTCAAAAAACAAGAAGTCCTTTCACAATCACAACGAACAAGCATAGAAGTGAATGAACAATCAATAATCCTAACATAGCTTTTGAATTTTCCAATCAACCAATCTTTAACCATAGAATTTCAAACCACAAGCATCGGATTTTAATACACAAGCCTGACAGTGCAGGGCTGAAAGCAAATCAACTCAATTTTTTTGCAAATAATGAGAAAAAAGAGGTCTTGCAATGATGCCTACCTGGCACCGCATTGTAGGGGTCTTGATAGAGCGATTCTGGACCAACACCGCTTCTCACAAATAGGACTCAGGTGGTGGCACCGCCTGCTGCTAACTAGGTTCAGGCGGTGGCACCGCTTCTCGCCAACTGCATAAGCGCGGTTCCCTGTATAAATACAAAACACAAAGGATAATGACATATCAAGTCAGAAAAGACCAAATCAAGGTAAAAAATGATAGATTGAGAATTAAAGAGAGCATAAAAGGTTGAAATAATTCAGATCTAGACAGATCTAGAAGTTTCAAACCAAAATCCACTGAGTCAGATAGCAGATCTAACTGAAGAGAGTTGGATATTGAGCCTGGATTCAGACAAGAGTTGAAGAACTGAGGAAGATCAGATCAACTAATACATATAACTTCCCTAACAGAGTCGCTAGATTTGTAATCAGGAATATTTCACCTTCTGCAGACAGAAGCTGTTCCTCTGGTTTGAATGGTTCAGATCCAGAACAAATGAGGGAACGACAAAGGATGAAGACCCTCCCTGGATGTCATAGACACCTAGAATGTTGATTCGATAGTGAACCTATGTACCTACAATCAGATCAAACATACAAAGACATCAAAGCTACTAGAACATAATCTATTTATCCATGTCAGTGACTAAGGAATCCAACAACATTTACATGTAAAATCAAAACAACAGTAATGTGGGACTTAAATCAGCTTTGCATTAAGATGAATGGAGAAGTTTACAACCAATTAATCCTTAGTTTCAACATGCATCTCCATGAAACCAACACCTTCATCCCCATAAGCTCCAAGTTTGCTCTCTATGCTCTCAAATGGCTTAGGCCAAGTGGTCAATCCAATAGCATAACAATACCTCTATATTTCTCTCCCTCAACCATGGACACAAGCTTGTATTTATAAGGCTGAATGGATAGGGATGGTTGAGATAATTGTGGGTGAGGTGGCCTCTAAGATCCTATGATGGGAGATCTCATGCTAAATTGACCCACTATGATAGGGATAAGGGAGGACACGAGGCTCATGATCTAGAAGCCTCTAGAAACTTCTCTTTTTACCATTTTACCCAGGGTACTGCTTTTCTCCTCTTATGACAGAGCGGTTTAGGTTAGAAATGCTTATGGATGAAAGGCCATAGGTAGTGGCACCGCTTATGGAAACAAGATACAGGTGGTGCGAGCAACGTACTTCTCATGGTTAATAGGGAAAGCGCGATGCTGAGTATTTTCATGTAAGATTGACAAAAAACATGGGTTTCTACTCCAGATGTTGGGATTAAGCGAAAAATGTAAGTCAATGGTCTTATCACATGGCGGTGACAGGATTTGGGTATAACACGGAATAGCAATATGTTGAGGCAGGGATTCATGTTTTGACCATAAATGTAGAGGACATCTACTTCCTGATGGGGTTTTCCAAATGATGGGCCTCTATCTCTCTTACTGGTTCCCGAGGAGGGACTGTAACTACTCAGGAGCTGATCAATCATCACTGTTATCCTAGCATCAAAATGTCAGCTAAGAATATTATGATTAGTGTTGTGGTGGATATGCCACTTCAAACAGTTTTTTTCATCATGCATAGGTTGGCTATAAACGAAGGACCTCATCAGGCATACCAGGAACATATTCCATATGCCCTAGAAGATATAGTACCTACAGTTTACAACTGGGCAGAAGCACTTTTTTTTGTCTTCAAATATTAGCTGACAAAGTGTCGGTAGGGAGAATTAAAGTAGTTCAGTTTTGGGTCCATCTTAGCCTGTTTATTTTTTGAGAGGGTGCCTCTCATGAGACCCCAAGTGATCTTCACTGAGCTTATGGCTAGAGACCCATGCATGCTGAGGTGGGTTGATATCATGGCTTTCACAGGTGGTAGCAGATCCAAGGTGAAATTTGAGGCCTCTTTCTTCCCTTGGCTGCGAGATTAGATCCTCATGATAGAGGATTACGCCTTCGTAGGGACAGATTTCAGAGGTGACCATGATATACCACTACCACCTGGTGCTCAGTAGGGGGATATTGGTAAGAAACAAAACCCTAAAATGGTGATCATGTTTTTATGTTTTTATTTGTAGTAACAAGCCCTAATGTTTACATGCAGATGTTTGTGGTGCACGACCTAGAGGATACTTTCCTATGGATAGATGAGCTAGGGCTCAATTTGTTCACAGGGGTGATGATCACCTTACTGAGTTGGAGGATAAATTAGAGCGGCTGACTCTTGACATTCCTGATGTGGTGACATATGACCCCCCCATGAGGTATTAGAGACATACTGCAAGGGTGTCAGGCTGTTCCAGCCAACTTCTTCGCAGGTTAGCACGTGCTATCATGTGCTATCATGAGCATCACTAGATAGTGGATTGCATGATGTAATACTGAAAGATGACTAGATTCAGGGTTTTTTGTATGATTTTGAATTTTTTGAAAGCCACAGTGCTTCAGATGAGGTCTCATGACCACATTTGTTTGTAAAAAACACTTATATATATACAGACTTATTACTGGTATTTATATGTCTCAAATGGAAATCATATTTACATGATTTTTATGTGTCATTTACAGTTTATTTTACAATGAACCATGTTTATTTTACAAGTTATGAATGGGAAATATACCAGCCTAGGATGTAGTTTGATAATGAATCAGAAACTGTATTATTTGACCTAGGGACATGCCTATAAGTGATACACTCGAATGACCTTTCTAATAAACGCACTCTACAAAATAAACGGAGGAGTACAGGGTTTCTATTGGTATAAACATGGTTTAGATGACAAACCACCAATTGTGGATCCATAAACAATACCAAGTCCTAAATGTTTCGAGATGCAGCCTTAGTCAATAGACCGATTACCACTTGATACTCGGCTATGTTGTTGGTAGCGGGACCAATGCAAACTGCTCCTGAACTGATCAGGTCATGATCCAAGGAATAGAGAACCCAAGCAGCTGAAGCAAGGTTCAGGGTATGATGGCAAGCACCATCAGTGAAGCCATAAAAATCCATCCGATCTACATAACCAAAACATGGTATAAAAAGTTTGGACACTAAAATCAACACCATAACGAATCAAGACACAACACACTGAAAGCCAATAATATACATGTATACAAGGTACCATACAAAAATGATTTAAGCATAGTACCTCTTTAGATACAACCCATTGCAAGGTTGCATGAAGGGTATCCCATCATAATCTATGAGATTGTAAGCTCCTTTCTCTAAAACTTTGTTGATGACAAAGGGACCATACCACATTGACTCGAACTTCCCTTTACCTATTTTATCATGTGTCTGATCGTAGGTCAAAACTAGGTCACCTTCATTGAAAACCCAAGGCTGAACATATTTATTGTACTGGGCCTTAATGCATTTCTTATGTGCCTCATTAGCTAAGGCGACATCTCTTCTAGTTTCATCAAGATTGGCTAGGTATAGAAATATCTCTTCCTCAGTGGAAGTGTTTGGCGGTAGTTCTACTGCAAGTTTTAGTGACGAAATATGGCATTGGATAGGAAGGACAAATTCTAGTCCATAAACTAATTGGAATGGTGTGAAACTAGTCGTTGTTTTTACTGAAGTCCTATAAGCCCAAAGGGAGGAAAAGAGAGCTAGGTTCTAGTTGGATTTATGATATTCAACCATCCTCCACAACATGGTTTTTAAAACTTTGTTAATGGCCTCGACCTGACCATTAGCCTGCGGATAGTAAGGTGTTGACTTTTCATGGAGAAAACCCAACTTGGTACTCAACTCGGTCATCATATGATTCTGAAAATGTGATATGTGGTCAGTGACAATAGATTGTGGGACTTCAAACCTATCTATCATGTGATTACATAAGAAGAGGGCGGAAGTCTTACCATCCTCTGCATACATAGGCATAGCCTCAGACCATTTTGTGAAATAATCAACAGCTACGATGATGTAAACATGTCCCCCGGTTGAGGTAGGCTTACAATACATAAAGTCAATTCCCCATTTGGAAAAAGGGCCAACTACAATGATGGGGTGTAAAGGAGCAGGGTGGGTGCACCTTTTCAGATATAAATGCTAGTAGGGTGGGCATTTCTTAACAGCCTCATGACAGTATTTGAATATGTAAGGCGAAAAATAGCCATCGCAAAGGATTTTATGGGTCGTATCCATCCCAGAAATATGACCACCGCACGCTACAGAGTGGAAATCATTAATAACTTGTTCACCCTCTTCATGTGTAAGGCATCGTCAGAGAATGGAATCGATACCATGTCTATACAATGTACCATTTAAGATAAGGTATTACTTGGATACGACAACAATTGTCATGGGATATAATGGGCTAAAATATTTGTGTTTGGAGATAAATGATTAAGTCTCCATACCATGGGTCAGTTGTGCTTATCAAGAACAAGAATTCATCTAGAAATGTATCACTGGGCTCAGTATCCAATCCATCAAAGCAAAGGGAAGGTCACACATTAGCTCTGCAAAGACCAAGGATTTCTTTAAAGTGACCTTGGAAAACTGAAGGTCGAAGTCTTGTAGGATGACAATCCAACGGGAATATTTACCCCCTAGCACCTGACGAGTCAGGATGTAGTACACAGGGTTTTGATCTACAACTATTGTGGTAGTGTGAAGCAGGATGTAATGATGAAATTTCTAAACAGCGATGATAGTTGCCAATGGTAACTTATTCACATGCGAGCATTAGATTTCAGAATCCATAAGATTCTTACTAGTGTAATATATCACGTGCTCTTGATCGTTGGGATCTTACTGCACTAAAACCATCCCAATGGTAGTAGTGGAGGAAGCAACATACAAGAGAAATTCCTTTGAATAATCCGGTGGGTGTATCACGGGTGAATGGGTCAGAGTGTGCTTGATATTATCAAAGGATCTCTAGGCCTTGTCATCCTAGAAGAATGGAGTGTTCTTCTTGAGGAGCAACATATAACCATGTGTTTTCTTAGCAAAACCACAAAGCCAAGGAGACGTCTCATCTCAACACAAAAAACACATTTGTGTGGATTGATTCGTATGTTATAATGACAAAATCTCAGAAAACTGTCTCTAAGATGCCCAGGGTGGTCTTCCCGTTGCTGTGAATGTGCTAGGAGATTGTTAAGGTATGGCTCCATAATGTTTTTAATATCGTGAAACACATATGACATGGCATGCTGGAATGTAGCTCTGGCATTCTTGAGGCCAAATGATAACTTCTTATAGGAAAAATTTCCCCACGGTCATATAAATGTCATTTTGTGCTGATCACTGGGAAATATATCAATCTGATTATAGTTAGAAAAGCCATCCATGAATGAGAATATGACACTTCTAGCACAGTTGTCGATAATCTGATCGATATGTGCAGTCGAAAAATTGTGTTTGGGACAAGCTTTGTTCAGGTGTTGGAAATCGATGTAGACTCTAATGGTTCCCTACTTTTTGTTCACAGGGACAATGTTAGATACCCATTCCATCAGGGGAACATGATAAATAAATCTTTCCTTCATAAGTTTTTCTACTCTGGCTTTAATAGCCACAGCCTTCCGGGGATGGACTTGATGCAATTTCTATCTGACAGGTTTTACTATGGGATAGGTTTTAATTTCATGAACCATGATAGATGGGTCTATCCCAGGAATATATTATTAAGTCCAGGAAAAAAGTGAATATCTCTACCTATTGTGTGGAGCAGATCACTTCACAAAAGAATGTCCTTGTCGTGATGATTTCAGTAAATTTTTGAAGAGTAACCCCACACCAGTAGCTCTTACTAATCCTTTTCCCTCTCAACAACAATTGATAGACCACATGTCTAACCAGGGAGCCTCCAATTCCACAGAAGAAATCAGAATGATGTCTTCTGAGACCATCAATTTGAATACTCGTAGTCAATCATATGACAAGCTAGTAGAGAAAAAGGACGAAAATCCTTCTTCTAACAAAGCTCCTTCTACTAGTTCTCCCCCATCTTTGTCTAATGGCCCTCTTGTGATCGAAAAACCTAATGTTGATTTAATTTTATGACCACCTAAGGCTACCCTTAGGAAGTCTATTTTCAATCCGAATGCCCGAGCTAAACAATTATATAATGTTGTTGAAGATTTATCTCGGGCACCTTGTGCGATGTCTACCCTTGAGGTACTCCAAAGTTGTCCAACGCAACATAAAAACCTATTAATAGCTTTGGGGGAATTAGACCTAGATAATACCAACTTGATTCAGTTCAACGTAGAGAACTATAAATCCATACTGCCTCACCAACTCGCGTTTCAAATTGCTTCCAAAGTAGTTGGGAGAAAGGTCCATTAGACTATCCTGGATGAAGGAGATTCCACCTCGGTCTTATCTATAGCCTGTTGGAGAGCCATTGGTTCTACTGAGGTTATGAAATCACCTACTACCCTGAAAAATTTTGATTGACGAGGTTTTCAGCCCCATGGTCTATTTCCAGCACTTTTTTTCGAGCTTGGGGGCAAGGATGTATCCATTCAAGTGGAAGTAGTTGATGCCCCATTAGATTACACTATTCTATTGGATAGGAATAGATTTTACGTTATGACTGCTGTCGCTTCGACGGTATTTAGAACTCTCCAATTTATGCATATGGGGAATATTGTCACTATCGATCAACTTGATTATTGAACTCCAGATGTTATAACCCCCACGAAAAATAACATCCCTATGCTAGGTTAGTCCTGTCCTCCTTAGCAATCAATTGGGATAGGTATACTGAAACACTCCACCCTCATGGGTGTGTTTTTGTCAGCCCCTCCTAGTATAGAAGTGGCAACAGTAAATATGATTTCCACAACTAGATTTAGTACCAAGGAAAAATAAATTGTTGAGTCATCCTCGCTTGGCCCACATGAAGCAATGTATGATGCTATCCAATCCAATTTCGATGACCATGTTGATGAACTTCATCTCATGGCTTTGGATCCTTATGACCTTCCTTATTGGTTGGAACCTTCTCTTCCCACTCTAGATTATATTACACAGAATTTTCCTTCAGATGAGTCCATCATGGAGATTATGAGTGAGAGCAAACTCGTATGGAAAGATCATCATCATCGATCTTGTTTTCTTCCCAATGACACTTCGATGGATTTTTAACTTGAATCACTTATCAGTACTAATATTGTCACCCATCTGCAAATGCCTGTAATGTTGTAAAATACATAATCCGAAGGAAACCTATGCAACATTACTAAAACAACCCCAATTGACATATCAGTCAAACTTGGAGCCATTGAGCATGTTCACGTAGGGCAGAACTGCTCAATACAAGAAACTGAAGCATACAGAGAATTATTCAAATAATTTCGAGACATTTTTTTCTGGACTTATGAAGAGATTCTTGGGATAGATCCATCTATCATGGTTCATGAAATTAAAACCTATCCCATAGCAAAACCTGTCAGACAAAAATTGCGTTAAGTCCATCCCCGGAAAGCCACGGCTACTAAAGCCGAAGTAGAAAAACTGTTGAAGGCAGGATTTATTTATCATGTGCCCTTGATGGAATGGGTATCTAACATTGTCCCTATGAACAAAAATTAGGGCACCATTAGAGTCTACATTGATTTTCAAGACCTGAACAAAGCTTGTCCCAAAGACAATTTTTCGATTGCACATATCGATCAGATTATTGACAACTGTGCTAGAAGTGCCATATTCTCATTCATGGATGGCTTTTCTGGCTATAATCAGATTGATATATTGCTTGGTGATCAGCACAAAATGACATTTATATGACCGTGGGAAAATTTTCCCTATAAGAAGTTATCATTTGGCCTCAAGAACGCCGGAGCTACATTCCAACATGCCATGTCCTATGCGTTTCATGATATTAAAAACATTGTGGAGCCTTACCTTGACGATCTCCTAGCATATTCGCAGCAAACAGAAGACCACCTTGGGCATATTAGAGACAATTTTCTAAGATTTCATCATTATAACATACAACTCAATCCACACAAATGTGTTTTTTGTGTTGAGATGAGACGTCTCCTTGGCTTTGTGGTTTTGCTGAGAAAACACATGGTTATATGCGACTCCTCAAGAAGAACATTCCATTCTTCTGGGATGACCTGGCCCAGTGAGCCTTTGATAATATCAAGCATTCTTTGATCCATTCACACGTGATACACCCACCAGATTATTCAAAGGACTTTCTCTTGTATGTTGCTA
This sequence comes from Pseudotsuga menziesii, assembly GCA_001517045.1. Lineage (NCBI taxonomy): Eukaryota > Viridiplantae > Streptophyta > Pinopsida > Pinales > Pinaceae > Pseudotsuga > Pseudotsuga menziesii. The sequence goes on along the minus strand of LPNX010580356.1, from coordinate 46,925 downwards.
CCTCTACTACTACCATTGGGATGGTTTTAGCATAGTAAGATCCCAACAGTCAGGAGCACATGATATATTACACCAGTAAGAATCTTATTGATTCTGAAATCTGATGCTCGCATGTGAAGAAGTTACCATTGGCTACTGTCATCGCTGTTCAGAAATTCTGTCATTACATCCTGCTTTGCACTACCATGGTAGTTGTAGATCAGAACCCTATGTACTACATCTTGGCTCATCAGGTGCTAGGGGGTAAATATTCTCGTTGGATTTTCATTCTACAAGAATTCAACCTTGAGTTTTCCAAGGTCACTTCAAAGAAATACTTAGTCTTTGCAAAGATAATGTTTGACCTTCCCCGTGCTTTGATGGATACTGAGCCCAGTGATTCATTTCTAGATGAATTCTTGTTCTTGATAAGCACAACTGACCCATGGTATGGTTTTTTAATCATTTATCTCCAAACTCAAATATTTCAGCTCAATATATCCCATGATGATCATTGCCATATCCATCACCACGTGAAGTACTACCTTATCTTAAATGATACATTGTATAGACATGGTATCGATTCCATTCTTTGATGATGCCTTACACATGAAGAGGATGAATAATTTTTTAATGATTTCCACTCTGTAGCGTGTGGCAGACATCTTTCTGGGATTGCTACGACCTAGAAAATCCTTCGCGTTGGCTATTTTTGGCCTTCCATATTCAAAGACTGTTACGAGGCTGTTAAGAAATGCCCACCCTACTAGCATTTATATCTAAAAAAGTGTACCCACCCTGCTCCTTTACACCCCGTCATTGCAGTTGGACCTTTTTTCAAATGGGGAATTGAATTTATGCATTGTAATCCTACCTCAGCTGGGGGGCATGGTTGCATCATCGTAGCCATTGATTATTTCACAAAATGGTCTGAGGCTATGCCTATGTATGCAGAGTATGGTAAGATTTCTTCCCTCTTCTTATTTAATCACATGATAGATAGGTTTGGAGTCCCACAATCTATTATCACTAACCACAGATCACATTTTCGGAATCAGATGATGACCAAGTTGAGTACCAAGTTAGTTTTTCACCATGAAAAGTCAAAACCTTACTATCCGTAGGCTAATGGTTAGGTCGAGGCCATTAACAAAATTTTAAAAACCATGCTGTGGAGGATGGTTGGATATCATAAATCCAACTGGAACCTGACTCTCTTTTCCTCCCTTTGGGCGTACAGGACTTCAGTAAAAATAACGATTGGTTTCACACCATTCCATTTAGTTTACAGACTAGAATCTATCCTTCCTATCCAATTCCATATTCCGTCACTAAAACTTGTAGTAGAATTGATTCCAAACACTTCCACTGAGGAAGATATATTTCTATACCTAACTAATCTTGATGAAACTAGGAGATATGTCTCCTTAGCTAATGAGGCACATAAGGAACGCGTCAAGGCCTAGTACGATAAATAGGTTCAACCTTGGGTTTTCAATGAAGGTGACCTAGTTCTAACCTACAATTAGAGACATGATAAAATTGGTAAAGGGAAGTTTGAGTCGATGTGGTATGGTCCCTTTGTCATTAAAAAAGTTTTAGAGAAAGGAGCTTATGAGCTAATAGATTATGATGGGACACCCTTCAGGAAACATTGCAATGGGTTGTATCTAAATAGGTACTATGCTTAAATCATTTTTGTATGGTACCTTGTATATATGTATATTATTGTCTTTCAGTGTGTTGTGTCTTGACTCAGTATGGTGTTGAGTTTAGTGTCCAAACTGTTTATACCATGTTTTGGTTATGTAGATCGGATGGATTTTTACAGATAGGGATAGGTTGATAATTCATATTCCCTATAGGTACTTGATTTGATGGGTAACCATAACCCCATCTGGGTTGTTTAACTGTAGGTTGTGCCACTAAAAGTTGACCTGAACTTAAAAGAAGGGTTTACCATATTTGTGATGGTGGGAGGAACATATACTACAGATTGTCCTGTAGTAGAGGTCTGTCTATTATTAGTAACAATTCCACTAGTCGGTAAAGAAGGACGCATAAGGGGTTTCCCCCTGGTGTTACAAGGTACACACACTACTGGAATTGAAGCTTTCTCCCTAGCCATAGAAAGTATATGATGACTAGATACAGACCTAGAATTCAAAACTGCAGTAGCGGAATTGGAGGTTTGACCTGGAGTGCGAGAAGTCTCGCCATATGCTGGATTACCATCAATGGAAGCTCTAATTTTATCCATAGGCCAAGGATTCATATTACGAGGTAATCTAGCTGATATAGATTCATTATGAGGTTCAGGTGCAGCCAAAAATCTATCTAGCCTATGCATTATCTCTTGAAAATGTCATGCACGGTGAATAGATGCTTGTATTTGTCTAGATTCTTCTTCAACTGGAGAAGTTTGTTCAAGGGAGGTTCTATTAACCCCAAATGAGGAACTGGCATGACCCATAAAATGTATCCAAAATGGAGCATCAGGGCCATACTCAAGTGCATCAAGACTATCGGTATGACCTTCCATGGGATGAAAGGAAGTATCATCCATAGGAGGTTGTTGAGCCAAGGGATTATTATAAGAAGTGAATTGATCTCCACTTTCTACAACCAGATTTTCTTTCTCATGGGAACTAGTTGCAGCTCCTTGGTCGGTGGCTTCCATTGGAATTTCTCCCGTAACAGGAGGAAAATTGAGTGGTAAGCCCGTATTCCTTTTGGATCATCTCAACTGAAACTCATCCAGATTGTATCAATCACTAAACTAACCTAGGGTCTCAAAACTAAGAAAAATCACACAAAAAATTCTCCTAATCAAGCTACAGGCCACAAGCAAACTTAAGTGATAGGATGAGCTCAAAATAGTTAGTCTCTCACCAGGGTTGTCAAGCAGGTGCAGCTCGCAATATACTCAAGGTACGTGCATAGTAATATCCCTGTGTGATGTTCTTGGTGTATTGCTACAAACAAGACGACCAAATGTTTTTCTCAGTTGGATAAGGAATCCTAGTAGGGTCTGCTAATATACACAAGGTACATGGGAGTTCAAATCACTAGTAGTGTTGTCTAATGCACAACCATTCACAAGAGGCCTTCCGATATACAATCGATTAAGCGAAGTACCTTTCTATATACCTCAAGGGTGCGTGAAAGGCCATTTGATATACCGATGATACATGGAAGAACCATGCGAGTCCTGGGTTGTAGTGAAGACAAATTAATGACAGATCCTACATTTTACGACGCCCAAACACGTCACTAACTTATCACTCGAATTTATTTACAATTTTAGACCTATAACTACCGTTAATTTTATCTTGAGTGGTTAGGTGAATGCATGAGATTTTGACAGAAATGTAAATCCATGCAAATATGAAATGAAAATAATTTCACTTTACTTTTCAACACATGCCTACCTATGGGAAGGAGAGAGTATTTTTCTTTTCAACTTTCATTTTGAAACCAAAAATTCCCAAACAATTAAACTAAACCAAACTTTTTCCGAGAAAGAGAACAAGCAACAAACTTCAAACCAATTTTGAAAGCAAGCTAAGTAGGGTAATATCTCTTTTTCTAAGAAGAAAGACAAAACACACTCAAAGGTATAATCAACATTTTTTCATTTTTTCTTTAAAAACTAGAAATATCTAACTTAAAAGCACTAATATTTTTATTTTAATGAGATCAACAAATAAAAGAAAGAGAAGAAAGATGGAAATCTAAAATCTAATGAGGCTAATTAGAGGTCCAATAATTCATCCTCCAACAAAAATATAAACAACTCTCAACAAAAAATTTTCTTTTTTCAAATAAAAAAAGAAGTCCTTCACAAAATTTTAATGAAAAATGAAACAAGCTATCAATTAAGCAAGTCTTTCTTTTCATATTTGTGTAACAATAAGACTGAGATATAACTAATGCTAATCTCTCAAACACACTCCTTTCAAATAAATTTAAAACCAAGCATACAAGGCGAAGACAATATGAACCTATCCTAGCTCTTTGATTTAAACAAAACAAGCCTTTTACCACACCAAATTTAACACTCAACCACTCAGATTTATTCAATAGAAACCCAGACACTCAGAACTTAAAGAAAAAAAACCAAAAGTTTTGCAAACAGCTTTGAAAAACCAAGTTTGGAAAGACCTACCTGGCACCGCTTCCAGAGGGTCACTGACAAAGCGGTTCTGCTCAAGCCTCGCTTCTTGATTTATGCTTATAGGCGGTGGTACTGATCCTTGCTAACTAATTTCAGGAGGTGGCACCTATTCTTTCCTATTGTTCATGCGCAGTTCCCTGTAGATGTGCAAAACAAAAAAAATGGTGAAAAGCAAAGTTAAATCACTGCGCAACTGGCATTAAAATCAGAAATTAACAGTATTTAAGAGCATAGAAAGTCAAGAAACTTAGATCTGAATAGATATGAAGACCAAACCAATAACCACTAGATCGGCTAGTGGATCTGATTGAACTGATGAAGAATGGGAGCTTGGATTTTAGACAACTATTTTGAAAAGAGTAAGGAAGATCATATTGGCTGAAGGTCTTCCCCACTAGATTCACGAGATTTGTTTCTAGGAATTTTGCACCTTCTGTAGATAGAAGCTATTCCTCTAGTATGAATGGTTCAGATCCAGAACAAATGGTTCACAATAAGGTTGGAAGACTTTCTTGAGAATATATAAACACTTGGAATGCAATCTTATGAAAAAAGGTCTCCAAGAAAACACCCGCATAAACACATTAAACAAAGAAGAGATCAAAGATACCAGAACATCATGTATAAATCTATGTCAGTGACGAAGGAATATCACAATAACATGTAATATTATAACATAACAAGTATATGGGAAAGGAACCAAATTTACATTAGTAAAATGAAGAAAGAGTTTACAACCTATGCCTTATTGTTGATATGCTCTCTCACAAAACCAACATCTTGTCCCCTACAGCTCCAACTTTCTCCCTCAAGCTCTCTTGAATTACTTAGGCCAGAATATCAAAGCAACAACATAACATTACTCTCTCCTCAACCATGGAGATTGATCCTTCTTTTATTGGCTTTGAATGGATAGGGATGGTGGAGAAATTGATGGGTGAGGTGGCTATGAGATCCTACAAGGATGGATCTCAATCCCAACTAACCCTAGTGATCAGAGAGAAGGGTGCCACGAAGCCTTCTTTTGAGAAGCTTCATGAGAACCTCTTTTTTTCACTTTTTAACAAGGGCATTGCTCTTTGTTCACCATGATAGAGTGGTTCTAGAAAGAACTACGCCTTGCTCAAAGGGTAAAGGTGGTGCCACCACTTACTGCCAACATGATACATGAGGTGTTGAAGAAGGTACCACATTTTTACTAAAGGGGAGAAGCGGTGCTATATTTTCATATACAAATTTGATGTCTGGACCAATGTTCTTGGCTTCACAATTTAGGATTGAGGGAAACACTGGAGTTTGGGATCTTATCACATGCTGATGACAAGATTTAGGTATAACAATGTCGTTAATAAATGTGAGGCAACCCATCGATGATGATAATGGGAAACAAGGTACCTAGTACTATTGGCACAAACTGGATACGAGGATGACTATTGTGCAGGGGAAAACAAAGGGATCCATTGTAGTATAGTGTTATGGAATTTTCAATCCCCTCAAGGGAGAAGGTATCACTTGAAGAACATCCAAGACTAGTGAAATAATGGGTTTGTTAAGTATATGGTTGTGTTGGGTTTTAACCTCAAAAAATATAACAGTTTTCACTAGAATGTGTAAATGCTTAAACAAATTCAGTATTCATCCATTAAAACAATATAGATCAGAAAAATAAGTGCAATCTATCACATGATAAGAATAAGACCTTTACTGAAACACACTCATTAAAAATATTTATGGGCGACAATAATCTTCTGCATTATATGATCAAATACACATTACAACAACAAAATTACAACGTTACATATTACATTAACCACATAATTACCCATCACGAGATATATTAGAAACCCAAAACCTATTACAAAACCCATAGATCCAAGTGTTTCTTTTGTTGTAGGATATTTAGGAGATCAAATCTTGTTGGAACTAAACTTTGTTAGTAGTAACAAAAATCATATCAACATATGCAGCAATAGAAAGGCCTTATTTCATCTTATGCTTCCCTTTTACAGTTGTGTGTTGGCGTCCACAACAAGTCCAAAATGGTTGAGACTATTACATTCTTTCCGCAACTTTCGGTGCTTTCCACTACCTATACTAATTCTGCATATTCTATTATTTCTTCCACTACTCCTTCCATTACTCTTCTACTATATCTTACACTACTTATTCCACTACTCTTCCTCTACTCTTTTCTCCACTCCTCATGTTATTTCTTTCTGCTACTTCTTCTACTACTTATACTGATATTTCCACTTTCTTCTTTTGGGCTACTACAAATGAAGGTGCCAAAATACCTGGCCACAAAGGTTGACTATCCCTCGAGTCAACCCTATTGTGTAACTGACTCCTAAACTTATTCAATTATTGGTCCTTCAAGCAAAGGAGTGAACTCTAGTACCTTCTCAAAATCCTTCTTATAAATCATGATAAACTCATCCACCTTAATTTACCATATATGAATTAACTCATTACTACAGTCTAGGAAATTTTGTACACTTTCTTGATCTGTGCTACTAGGTTTTTGTTATTGTAACTTATGAAAATCTACATCTACTTAGTTATTGAGTTGTTGTAAATTTGAATATTTATCTTAGGCCATTACCTTTATTTTGTGCACCATTATTTTGGATGTGCATGCTTTCTCATGAATATCATCCATTTGGTTATAAAGTTCATGTGCTTCTTTATACTTTCATACTATTTCTTATGAGTCAGTTAACGAGGTAGATCCTTGGTGCAATTGTATAACCTTCTCTAATAAGGATGAGACATGCCTTTGATTTTTCTCTAAAATTCCAACCTAATCATTATGAGATATGAAAAATTCATGGATATTCTTAGTCTCCTACTAGAGTTGTGTTGTAACAGATGCCACAGAACTACTAACCTATGAAACTTGTCTCATGAGATGTTCTTATAGTGCTTCCTCTTGGTGTGGGATCTTACTAATTATTTTCTAGCATAAATCATCACATTCTATGTGGAGTTGCTTCCACAAAGTACAAAAATTCAAAAATAGTGAAAATTGTCTAGGAATGATTGAGGAATATCTTAAAGTTCAATTAAAATGAAAGTCTACAAAATTTTAATTAGAGTTTATAGATGAGAAGAGATCATCAAGAGATTTCCGACAATGTTTGTTTCCCACGAAATGACTTCCAAACATGAAAAATATGGGGTTTTGAAATCATGGAAAAAAGGTGTAAATGTGGTAAAAATGGAAAAAAGGGGGGGGGGGGCATGTGGCACAACCACAGGATTCCATGTGTCATGTATAGTCATTAGACAGATGCCACGTGGAATCACCAAAGGTTTCCACATGGACAAGTGATGACATGCCAGGTTTACATATGGACCAATGGTAGTGTGACACATGGTAGCTGAATGATGTTTGTTTGTTTATCATCAGGGAGGATTGAACCCCCAACCTCCTATCTACCCAAGTCTCCATCAAAATATGTCTATTCGTTATTATCTCTGGCGGTCCTTGATATGATAAGGATAAAACTTCTATTTGAAGTTTTTATGATATATGGTTTTAAAAATTGGTGGGTAATATTTATCTTCCAACATTGAGGCCATATTGTATTTTGTGTAGTGCCAACTAATAAGACAAACCAATGTAGTAAAACACATCAAAGCTCCAAGCCAACACAACAATGGAAATAATGGAGAAATCAATGTCCATGTTAACACATATTTCAACAAACAAACCATGACCATGCCACCACATAAAATGTTATAACAATAACGTTATGTGGGGAGAGGCCCATAGGTTTTAAGCCAGGACCTCTGCCCCCAAGTTGCAATGATTTTCCAATAGGCCACCACCTATCTGTTGGATATTATTTGGTGGATTAAACTTAAAAATTGCAGGTGGAGTTCAGGCCAAAAACGGGGCACTTGGATCCTCCATGTATGCCCAAATATATTATTTAGAACCTAGGTTTTAACCACGGAAGGGCAGAGTTCGACACCTAGTTTTGGCACAATTCTTGAGGCATGTATATTCAATTATTGTGCATGGATCCTGAGGTGGTAGTATAGTCCATAAAGTCCATACAGGGGGGGAAAAGGGTTTTCTCAATTTGTGTGCCAAAGGATGCCTTAGGACAACCTGGTCAAGTGTATACTCATTTTTCTTGAAATTTCGAGAGGATTGCAGTGGCATTGCTTGTTTCTAGTTTTCACTAATAAAAACTGAGGTGGTTCCATAAACTCATTTATGTAAGATTTTGAATACTTAATAAGATATTCCTTCTAATTGGAAGTGTCCCGTAGACATAGCCCAAGACAGCTGAACTCCATTATCATCTATTGTCTATAAATTCCATGGTTTGCATACTGTTTATTTTCTTATATGTATGTTTTTAAGAATTTAAAATTCATCTTTTAAATCCTTTTCTTATGATTTTTTAACATACAAATTTCACAGGCAATTTATATGGTTAAAAAACATCTTGAAATTTCATACCAAGTTTGGTATTAGAGTAGCTTAACCATTGCATTGTGAGTTTGTGAATGTTAAAAATATATAGGCTAAAACATGGTGAAGGAGAACTTGAATAATTTGACCCAAAAATTGGATCAAGAAGAGGAAGAATGGATTCACCAAAAGGAGAAGAAGCATCTTCTTCAATCCCATCTGAAGGGGAATTTCTTAAATCTTTCATCGGAATGAAAAAATTGGTGCATGATCTTTATCAAGGTCAGAAGAGAGGTGAACAAGGTTTTCCATCTCGTGTTGAAGGTAAATAAGAAGGATATGGTGAGGACCCTCCTAAAACTCCACCCTCTTCATCATCTTATCTTGATGGTTCTTTACATTCTGCATTTGAAAAGAAAAATAAACTTGATGGAAAAATTAACTTTAATGTTCCTAAATTAAAGGTTGATATTAAGTTTAAATTACCTATTTACAATGGAGAACTTGATGCTGAGAAATTAGACAATTGGATCCGTAAAATAGAATTTTATTGTAGGATTAAAAAATTTACTGAAGATAGCATCAAAATTCAGTTGGATTGTGTCCAACTTGGAGGGACTGCTCTCATATGGTGGGAGAGAATATTTCAAGAGGATCTTGCCACAAAATGTAAAATCATATCCTCTTAGTATAAGTTCACTTGAGCATTAAAAAAGTAGTTTTATTCATTGGGATATATGCATCAAGCTATGATGGATTGGAAGAACTTGATGAAAGGTAAGGGACAAAGTGTGCAGGAATACACACAAGAATTTAGGAATGAGATTTTGTACTTGGTATACCTCTATACACTCAATAAACTCTTCTCAATTATATAGGAGAATTACAAAGCTATTTAGGTTATATAATACTAATGTTTAATCCTACTAACCTTGACGAGGTATGTGTTCAAGCGACTCATATGGAGTCCAAGGGGAAGAATAGAAAAGAAAATTTTTCCAAGAAACATTTTAAACCATATGGAAACAAGTTCAAATGGAAAGGGAAAGGTAAACATACAACTATTGTGAAGAAAGAAGGAGAAAAAACTATATGTACTCATTTTCAGAAAAAGGTCATGATGCTTCCAAATGTTGGAAACTTCATATGGAACTCAAGCCTAATAAGTTTTGAAATAAAGAAGACAAGAAGAATACTGCAGCAACAATCCAACATGATTTGGGATCTAATTATGGGGATGAAACTAAGGTGGTTTCTACAAGAATTCAAGGTAAAAATAATTCTATTTATGTTTCAAAGAATAAACTTGTTGTTGATGAAAGAAAGAGAATTCAACTATTTCATATAAGAGTAATCTCTAAACACACAAAAAATGATACTCTTTTTTCTATATATAATGGATCACAAGCAAATCTCATTTCAGAAGAAATAGTTAAGAAATTACATCTGGAAACTAAGTTACACCCTAAACCATATCCACTTTGATGGGTAGGTGATAATGCACATTTGCAAGTTACAAAATAGTGTAGACTTTGGTTTTCCATTACTTCTAGATTTTTTTATGAAGTATGTCTATATGTGGTCATGTTGGATATCTATGGTATTGTGTTGGGTAGTCTGTATCTTTATGATAGAAAGGCTATTTTCTATAGGGAATACAACAAGTATCAACTTACCAAATATGGTATCGAATATATTGTTTGTGCACATTGCATGAAAACTAATCCTTCTTTAGTTTATGCAAATCAAATGAATAGGATGATAAATGCTAGTAAGAACTGTGTCCTTATGATAGTTAAATCAAAAGATGTTGAATAAACTGAAGTTTTTAAGGGACGTGATCCAAAACGTAAAAGGGAATTGATTAAAGTGTTATATGATTATGATATTTTGTTTCAAGAACCTAAAGGGTTACCTCCTCAAATGGAAATTCAATATGAAATTCATTTAAATAAAGATACGCCTTTGCTTAATATTGGTATGTATAGGTTTTCCATAATTGAGAATGTAGAGATAAATAATTAGGTTCAAGAAATGCTTCAGAGAGGGGACATTCGTCCAAGTTCCTCTCCATGTGGCTCACTAATTATTTTGGTTCCTAAAAAGGATGGGACATGGTGTATGTGTGTTGATTACATGGAACTGAACAAAATCACAATTAAGAACACGTATCCTCCTCCTCGAATTGATGATTTATTGAATCAACATAGGAATGCAATATTGTTCACTAATTTAGACATACAAATTGGCTATCATCAAATTAGTATTTATGACAATGATATTTGGAAGACTGTTTTAAAAACTAAATAGGGATTGTATGCATGGATGATAATTCCCTTTGGGATTTGCAATGCACTCATAACAATTATGAGGGTGATGAATGATGTGTTTAGACTCTTCATCAATGACTTTGGCATAGTCTACTTAGATGATATTTTGGTTTTTAGTCACACTCGGGAAGAGAATGCATGTAAAACAAGTATTGGATGTACTTATAAGGGACAAACTGTACTTAAAGATGTCCAAATGTGATTTTGGAAAGATATATTTAGTTTAACTAGGTTACATTGTAGGGGGTGGTGAACTAAAGATTGATCCCTCTAAAGTGGAGGTCATTGTAAATTTGCCTAAGCAAAATAATGTAACTGGTGTAAGAATATTTTTGAGAGAAAACCAATACTTGAGGAAATTCATTGCAAACTTATCCTTCATAGATTCCCCTTTACATGCTTTGAAAAGCATGAACAAAGTCTTTCAATGGGAAGGCAAGGAACAAAAATCCTTCAACACACTAAAAGAAAAGATCAGCACAACTACAATACTTACATTGTCATATCTACAACAACCATTTGAAATAGAAATTTATGATAGCGGTTATACCATGGGGGAAATATTAATGAAACTTAAAAAACCAATATGCGATCATTTTGAAACCTTCTCTAAAAAAAACTATTCTACCTATGAAAAAGAGGGTTATGCATTAGTACAAAGTGTAAATAAGTGGAAACATTAGCTAATGGGTAAAGAAGCAATCATACATAGTGATCATCACCCACAATAATATCTTCAATCACAAACTAAGCTACAACAATCAAGTCATTTTATGTGGATGGGTTTTCTACAACAATTTCATTTGGTTATTAACATATGAAAGAAATTTAGAACAAAGTTGCATATATATTATCTAGACCTCCAATAAATGATTCTATTATCATTCAACAAAGTCCCTTGGTACATTCAAGTTATGTTTAACAATATTCTAAGGATGAAGACTTTAAAGAAGTATATGAATCACGAAGGCACGACTATCAGAATGAAGAATTGAAATATCATATACATGACAAGTTGTTGTATAATATTGGGAAAATATGTTTTCCACAAAGTAAAAGAGTGCATGTAATAAGAGAAGTTCATACTTCTCTCATTTCAAGACATTTTGGAGTAGGAAAACTTGTAGCACAATTACAAATTTTTGTTTTTGGCTTCGAATGAATGATACTTTGTCCAAGTATGTAAAAGGATGTGTCATGTGTGCAAAACCTAAGCTGAGTAACATAAATTTAGGCTTGTACAATCCACTTTCAGTTCCTTCTTGTCCATGGGAAAGTGTTTCAATGGATTTTTTAGGAGGGTTACCAATGTATAGAAAAGGAAATGATTAATTATATGTTGTTGTGGATAGTTTTAGTAAAATGTGGATTCTAATGCCTTGTAAAAAGAATATCACAACTAAGATGGCTTCTAGTTTTTTTTTCCAAAATGTATGGGTCCATTTTGGACTAGCTACTTCTATTATATCTGATCAATATTCCTTCTTCCTTGGGAAATTTTGGTCATCTTTATGGGAACTTATGGACACAAATATAAAGAAAAGCACAACATTTCATCCACAAACCGATGTACAAACTGGAGTGGTCAACCAAACTGTTGTACATATTCTTTGAGGGTATTGTGCCAAGCATCCTAAGATTTGGGATGAGCAGTTTCATTATGCTCAACATGCCTACAATAGAGCCATACACTCTTCAACAAAAAAGTCTCCATTTGAGAGATGATTTGGGTAGTTTCCAAAATCTACCTTAGTCTTGGTTTTTGGGAAGGGTTCAGTGGAATATGGACAAGCTGATGTAGATAAAGATTTGAAATTTATTCACCAGATCCATTTGATTCATCAAATAGTGCAAGAACAGTTGGAATCAAGTCCGAATAAGTATAAAGAAAGACACGACAAGCATTGGGTAGATCATAATTTCCAAATTGGTGATCAAGTTGAAACCTATCAGGTATGAACCTTTTACAATTTTGGATAAAGCTGGTAATAATGATTTTCGGTTAGAATTTCCTCCTTATATGCAAATGTATTTTGTTGTTAATGTGGAAAAATTAAATTTGTATGAGCCTCCTATGATTGTGGACCAAGATGTACATTTTCAAGTACCTTATGTTGATGGCTTTTCTCCTAAATATCTCAATGAACTTTAGGAGGAGGTTATACTTGACAAGAAGGTCAAATATTCACGAAGAAGTGACATGGAATTTCTTTGTTTGTGGTTGAAAGGAATGCATCCAATAAGAGCACTGTGTATGGAGACCATAAGAGTGAGGGAGCTATACCCTCACCTATTTTCTGAATGATTTCATGCTTTTGGTGGCAAAAAAGATTTCTTATGCAAAGGTTTGATCCAATGGGATCTCAAAGTTCGATAAAAATGAAAGTATTAAAAAAGTGAATCACAGATTATAGATGCGAAGAGCTTGTTGAGAGATTTATGACAATGTTCTTTTCGCATGAAACAACTTCTAGACATAAAAGATATGGGGTTTTTAAATCTCAGAAAAAAAGGTTAAAATGTGGTGAAATAGAAAAAAAGGGGGGGTCACATGGCATGTAGAATCAATGAGCATATTCCATGTGGAAGCACCATAGGGTTCCATGTGTACATGTGATGACATGACGGGTTTACAGATGGAAAAATGGTAGAGTGACACTTGACAACTGAATGATGTCTATTTGTTTATCAATGTTTTTGGGATTCGATGAGAATTGAATCCCCAACCTCCTGTATGCACAATTCTCAACAAAATCCATCTATCTATTATTCCCAATTGTGGTCCTTGATATGATAAGGATCCAGATTCTATTTGAAGTTTCTATGATATATGGTTTGAAAAATAGGTGGGTAATACTCATATGCCAACATTGAGGCCATATTGCATTACGTGGAGTGCCAACCAAAAATCAAACCAACATAGTAAACCACGTCAAATTTCCAAGCCAACACAAGAATTGAACTGATAGAGAAATCAATGTTCATGTCAACACATATGCCAACAAAAAAACAAAACACTATGCCACCACATAATATGTTATAACAATAACATTAAATGGGGAGAGACCCATAGGTTTGAACCGAGGACCTCTACCCCCAAGTTGTAGTAATTTTCCAACAAGACACCGCCTATCCATTGGATAAGATTTCATGGTTTAAACTTAACAATTGCAGGAAGATACCAGGCCAAAAAAAGGTCATGTGGCTTGTCCACGTGTGTCTAAAAAAACTATTTAAAACCTAGTCTTGAACCACAGAATAGAAGAGTTTAGTGACCATGTTTGGCATAATTCCTAAGGAAGGTATATTCAATTATTGTGTACAAATATATAGGTGGGATAACTGTCTATACAATTTGTATAAGAAGTACATAGGGTGTTCTCGATTTTCACACTAGAGGAGGCCTCAAGAAAACCTAGTCTATTTTATACTCATTTTTCTCAAAATTTTGAGAGGATCGCAGTGGTGTTGTCTATTTCTAGTTTTGATTGAAATAAAATAGATGTGGTTCTAGAAACACATGTATGTAATATTTTTAAGACTTAATAAGACCGAACTTCTCATTGGAAGTGGCCCAGAGACATATCCCAGTAGGGTTGAACTTCGTTAAGATCTACTGCCTATCAATTGCATGGTTTGCATACTATTTATTTTCTTATGTATATGTTTTTAATAATTTAAAATTCATCCTTTAAATCATTTTTATGATTTTTTAACATACAAATTTCACATGCAATTTATATGGTTAAAAAAGATCCTGAAAATTTAGGCCAAGGATTATACTAGGCATGATTTCTTTTAGTGCCTTAGGAACATGTTCCCTAAATTGTAGACACATAGCAAATAGCTAATCACATCATATAGAGACATTGTATTCAATGACTATTTTTCCTTTTTCAGTTTCCTCCTTAGCATCCATATGATCTTCTAGCTTAACCCATGCTTCATCATTGGCCTTCTTGACTATCTAATGCTTGATATCTACAAAATCTAATCTTTGCTCAACATCAATAATGGTGGTGTGGATGTACTCAAATAATTTCTATGAAATATGACTATCTGGAATGGGCATGCCAAGGGGTAATAATTGAAGGGGTAAGATAGTAAAAATACATTGGGATAACTGGTCCTTCATAATATTCTCAACATCCTTTTTAATAGCTATGATATTGATAATATGGTCTTCAACTTCATGAAAAATGAAAGTGGTTGAAATTCATCATAAATGAAAGGGGCAATGCCATGGCGCATGTGAAAAACATGAATCATAACTTAATAAGGTTCTTGATCTTATTCCCATTGTTGGATATGATCTATGTGTGAAATAGTTTCCTAATCCTAATATTTGGATTCTACTTGATCCCTTGTTTGATCATTTTCCATATGGTGATCCTGCTACAAACTATCTTCTAATGTGTGATGTTGTTGCAACTGAGTGGATGGATTTGATCTTGAATCATTGGGGATGTATATTGGATGGGTCGTTTGAGGTAGCATTGGATCATCCTTGGTTCCTTTTAAATCAAATACTTATGTGAATATAAATCCTTTTCTATTGTCGACTATGGTGTTAGTACTTTGATAATAGAATCATGGGGGATATCTAGGTTAATGATGGTTCTTCAACTAGGTTTTTCAATGATGATAGATGTAGGAACTGATGATAGATGAGGAATAGTAAGTGCATCACTTATTGTATATGTTTAGGTTTTATCAATGTGTGCACATTTTGTTGAAATATTGTAACTTCGAAGAATATTATATATGTATTTCTTTGTGGTCCCCGATGGTCCTATTGGGAGAACCACTTGTATTACTTTGTACCCCAATGCTCCTAATCGGAATAACTAATAAGATTCATGAGGCAGTCCCCTCTAATTGTAAAGGTGGGTCATTAGCACCCCAGTGCGGTTACTTGAGCTTACATGTGTAACTCGAGCCTAAATGATTAACTCGAGCCTACATGTCAGATGAGTTAACTTAAGTGAACGAATGAATATAAATAGAGGTGTAGTGCTCCTCATTTAGGACACACACTCTCACTTGTGTAGCGCATTAGTGGATAAGAGAAGTAGCTGGAGAAGGAGGAGGATCACGCTTTGATCTCCTTGCTGGTTTTATCTTTTATCTTTTTGGGGCATCTATATTGAGGAAGCTTTTGCTGGGTTTTTCCATTTAGGGTTTTCCTAGGATAAATATTTGTGTTCCTTTTGTATGGTTGTTCTTGTCTATCTTTCAGTGATCCTATTTATATTCTTTTGTTATGAAAAATGAAATGAAATACTGATGTCTTAGCTAAGCATATGAAAATTTTAACATGGTATTAGAGCCACCCTAAAAAGAAGACATTGTGCATCTACAGAATCTAGGGATTTTTACTTTTTGGTTCTCTCTCCACAATCAATCAGAAAAACAAGGCTAGGCTGACTCTCCATTGAAGGGTGCATCTTTCTGTCGAAGCAGAATTCGATTCCGAGCATTTTCAGTTTTTCGTATGGGAATTTAGGGATTCTTGTAGAAGAAGAATTTTTGAGTGAGCCCAGCATAGGATTTCTCTCCTCATCAAAATAGAATTTTAGAGACCTGGATCAAGATTTTTGGTTGGGTGAAACTCCAGGAAAGTCAAACCCTAGTTTGACCTGGAGCTAGAAAAACCCTAAATACTAAAACTGCCAAGTTTTGGTATATTCGCTATATCCCAATATTGGCGAAGGTTCAAGAGCTGAAAATTGTAGAGACAGAATATAAAATCCTTATGAACACTATATCCTAACTTCAGCCTCAGATTCGCTATATTCTAGGAGATATGATCCCTCCATGTTAGGGTTCTAGCCTCTTCCAGAATTCATCCCTAAATAGGACACCTATGGAAAATTTCTATAGATTGGGATACCGAGGTCCAAATGGAATTATTGAATATGTTCCAGAAATATAATGGAATTTACTTTCTGTGGTCCAAATTTCAGAACCTGAAGATGAACCAGTGACACGTGGCATGCCATACAACTTCACTGTTCTGAACAGTCCTGTAACAGGTCACCTTGGACAAATGATCATAAATCCAGATTGGTGAAACCAACTCTGATGAAACATATGGTTTTGGATAAGGGACATGCGAGGTTACCTCCATGAGAAATTTCAGACATGGAGGAGTAGTAATTTCGGAGATATCATAGAAACAGTAATAGGCATTTCTGCGGAAGAAATTGGAAAACTAGGGCTTCCTGTTCCAGGAGCTTCCCTCCACTGTTTTCAGAAAAGGAGTACATTGGACAGCCCCATTTGAAGATATATATCTTTATATCCAATCAGATCTAAAATATTCCAAGTTTTTAAATTTAGGGTTTCTCTAACAAACCCTAGATCAACCAGCTCCGGAAGCAGGACGGACACCTCAAATCGATAAGATATAATCTTTTGCCATTTGCATTTGAGGTTCTCATTTCAAAGTGATCTATCACATCAGCTTGATGATAAGCTTGGTGAAGTTGAAAACTTCCAAGCATGAAAGTATTTGATCTCTCTTAAGAAAATGAATTGGACACCTACATGAGTAGAGAGGTTCCAGTTCTAGATCGAGATGAGCCTCAAAGCCTTACACAAGAAGAACTTGATCAAGGCCAAGAAGATCACTGTTGATTCAATCACGGATCAACTTGTACCACAAGTGTCTTCCCTAAAGACACTGAAGATGTTTGATTTCTTGATTAAGCTATTTGAAGATAAGAACATAATTCAGAAGATGGATTTGAGAAAATAGTTGAAGAATGTGAAGATCCAGAATGCATAACATCTTGAAGCAGTAGAAGAAGAAGCAGAGAATGAAGAAGTGGTGACAGCCACCTTGAATGGCCTCCCATGATCATGGGATTCATTCATGCAAGGAATGTGTGCCAGAAGAAAGTGATTACTTTCAGTTGACTTTGGGAAGAAGAGGAAGCTCATCTCATAAGAAGAGAAGAAGAAAGATGGGAGCAAATTGAAGATCAAGCTATCACCATTCAAAGAAGATCCCTCAAGTGATGAGGAATATGAAGAACTCAATTCTTGACGAACCTCTTATCCATCTTACCATTTGGATAAGAAATGATGATAAAGCAGAATGATCAAGATGGAGTCTACCCACAAAACAAATAAAAGATAAGTATTCAATTGTCATTTCATGATATTGTTTTACATTTGATTATATTCAGTTGATGTGTTATGCATGATAGATTGTTTGCATTAATGACTGTATACTACTAATATGCATGTGATGGGTAAGTAGCTCATGGTGCTATAAAACTCTCCATTGCTACTTATCAAACCTATTTGCTGACATATTAGATTAGTCTAGAAAGTTTTTGTGAGATATGGATGAATGTTGTATTGGCTAAACAGTTGCATGATGCATAAGAATTTGTCGTTATGAATATGATTTATGAAATAGTTCTAACCATGCAACTGGTGCATTTGAATTGTAGGAAAGGTCCTATACAACCTCCTACAAGAAAAGAAGGATGAGACTTGTTCCAAAGAACAAGTGATGACGATTCAATAAACATCAATCTGAAGCTCCCAGGGTCACAGACACCATGACGGAAGAAAGAGCTTCAAAGAGCGGTAGATCCACCTCGAAGGATGAAGACCACCATGGGTATGAGAGATAACTCAAAATGAAGAAAAGAATGCTATAAAATAATCTATGATCAAAGAATAACAGTTGATCATGGGGAATGATGTATACGATATGATTTCGAGACATAAAAGAAAGTATGTAGTATCCTCCATATGGATATACAAGAACAAGTGTACAAAGCAAGGTTCGTGATTTGCGTCACAAAGAATAGACTATCACATGACATACTCTATTGACCAGTATATATCAAGCATAGAACTAGTTGTACAGAAGGAAGAAGGAAGATAATACTCCACTTCAGGGGGAGTGACTACAGAAGATATCTAAGTTCAACACGGTATGACATGATGGACAGCTTCCTGATGGATTGAGACTTTTGGGTTCCAACCTTCAAAGTTGAATGCAGAAGACTAGGATATGTTGATGATTTGACAAGATGAACTCATGGAAGATGTTATGATAAAAGAATACTATAATTATGTTTGGGATATAGTACTCAAACCAGAAAGCAATGATGTGGTATCTTACAAATGGATTTGCAAGATAAAATATGTCACTGATAGAAGTAAGGAAAGACTTGTGGCTAGAGGTTTCCATAAGAAAGAGGGAATTAATTCTGAAGAGACACTTACTCCAGGAAGCAAGGTACACTTCATTCAGAACTATGATGGTAGTTGCTTCCATGATGAAGTAAAAACAATCCTTCCTTAATGGTATGATTGGGGAAGAGTTTTACATTGAAAGGATTTGAAGTTGAAGATAGATGGACTCATATATGTAAGTTGAAGAAGGCCCTCTATGGCATGAGGGAAGCTCCCAGAGCTTGGTATGGAAGGATAGACAGTTTCCTATCAATTATGGGCTTTACCAAGAGTAAAGCTGATCCTAACCTTTATCTCAAGGTAGTAGAAGATGAACCTGTCATCCTGTTATTATATGTGGATGACTTATTCTTGACAGGGAAGGAGAAATAGATCATGGAAAGAAAGAAGAAACTAGCAGAAGAATTTGAGATGAAAGAACTTGGGTTAATGCACTATTTCCTAGGTCTGGAAATATGACAAAGTTCAGAAGAAATATTTCTCAACCAAGGAAAGTATGTGGTAGAGATATTGAAGAGATTCAATATGTTGGAATGCAAATCCATGGCCACACCCATGGACTCCAACCTAAAGCTGTTAGCTGATGACTCATCAGAGTTAGTGGATGTGACTCATTATAGACATATCATTGGGTCATTAATGTACTGAACAAATTCCAAACTAAACATTTGTTTTGCTGTGAACACCTTAAGTCAATATCTTGTTCAACCAAGACGGGTTCACCTAGTAACCACAAAACATGTGATGAGATATCTGAAAGGGACTATATAATTCGGTCTATACTATGATGGTAGCCATGAGTATAGATTGTATGGCTACATAGATGCAGATTGGGTTGGAAGTATCTCAGACAGGAAAGATGCTTTTGTTTGGGGTCTGCTATGAGTTCATGGTTTAGCAGGAAACAGTCCAGTGTTTCTTGTAGCACAGCTGAAGCAAAATACATATCAGATTGCTCTGCTAAGTTGTGAAGTCATATGGCTTCGGAAGTTGATATCAGGTCTCTTTGACCTGAAGATGGATACTACAATGATTCTATGTGATAACCAGATTTGTGATGACAGAGAACCCTATGTTCCGATTGTAACACATAAAAAATTGGTATTTATACATACGAGATAAGATGTAGATGATTATGTTTTAGTATTCCCATACTAAAGATATAGATGATGTTTCAGTATTTACATACTGTAGATGCAGATGATGATGATTCTGTATTTCTATACTGAAGATATAGATGATGATGCTTTCAGTATTCACATACTGGAGATACATATGGTGATAGTTCAGTATTCACATACTAAAGATGGAGATGATGATGGTTTGAATGATGATGTACTAATGAAGCCTCTGTCTTGGGTAAAGTTCGAACACTTTCGAGACAAGCTTGGTGTTGTTCGAAAAGACCTTCCTCGAAAGGGGGAGTAGTGATGTTGCAGTGGGATTGTATCATCCCTAGGAATTTTCCCTAAAGTGATCTGGAGACCTCAGTCCTCGAGAATGAAGAGGGATTGTATCATCTCAGGACATCTGTCCAAAAGTGATTTGATGACCTCAGTCCTCCAGAATGAAGAGGGATTGTATCATTCTGGGACATCTGTCCAAAATAGATCCGGTGACTTTGGTCTTTGTGAATGTGGTGGGATTGCATCATCCCTGAACTTCAGTTCAAAATGTATCCGGAGGTCTCGGCCCCCGTGAATATGGTAGGATTGCATCATCCCTGAACTTCGGTTCAAAATGTATCCAGAGGTCTCGGCCCCCATGAAAGTGGTGGATTGCATCATCCCTGAACCTCGATTCAAAATGTATCCAGAGGTCTCGGCCCCCGTGAAAGTGGTAGGATTGCATCATCCCTGAAATTTGGTTCAAAATGTATTTGGAGGTCTCGACCCTCATGAAAGTGGTGGATTGCATCATCCCTAAACCTTGGTTCAAAATGTATCCAAAGGTCTCGGCCCCCGTGAAAGTGGTGGATTGCATCATCCTTGAACCTTGGTTCAAAATGTATCCAGAGATCTCAGTCCCCGTGAATGTGGTAGGATTGTATCATCCTTGAACTTTGGTTCAGAATGGATCTGGTTACTTTGGTACTCAAGAACGTGTGTTGATCCCGTAATTCCTAGAGGAAGGATTGTCTGAGTTCCACATATGTGTTGATCCCGTAATTCCGAAAGGAAGGATCATTAGTAACTCCATAAAGACCTAAATCCTGTAGTTCTGAAAGGAAGGATCATTGAATTGATCCCATAATTTGAATAGGAAGGATTGTTTGAGTTCCACAGATGTGTTGATCCTGTAATTCCAGTAGGAAGGATTGTCTGAGTTCCACATCGGTGTTGATCCTGTAATTTCGAAAGGAAGGATCGTTAGTAACTTCGTAAAGACCTAAATCCCATAATTCCAAAAGGAAGGATCATTGAATTGATCCCGTAATTCCAATAGGAAGGATTGTCTGAGTTCCACAGATGTGTTGATCCCGTAATTCCAATAGGAGGGATTTTCCGAGTTCCACAAATGTGTTGATCCCGTAATTCCGAAAGGAAGGATCGTTAGTAACTCCGTAAAGACCTAAATCTCATAATTCCAAAAGGAAGGATCGTTAGTAACTCCGTAAAGACCTAAATCTCATAATTCTGAAAGGAAGGATCATTGGTAACTCCGTAAAGACCTAAATCCTGTAATTCCGAAAGGAAGGATCATGTTGATGTTTTGATGATGTTGATGTTTTTATGATGATGATGATGTACTGATTGAAAGATTAGAATATGATGATGATGATGTTCTCTGATCGAAAGATCAGAATATGATGATGATGATGTTTCTCTGATTGAAAGATCAGAAGTTGATGATGATGATGTTCTCTGATCGAAAGATTAGAATATGATGATGATGATGTTTTCTGATTGGAAAATCCGAAGTTGCTTATGATTATGATGTTGCTGATCGAAAGATCAGAATGCGATGATGATGATGATGTTTCTGATCAAAAGATCAGAATGTGATGATGATGATGCCGTATTATCAAAGTATGATGATAATGATGTACTGATCGAAAGATCAGAATATGATGATGAGTTGATGTTAGAGTATGATGATGTTCGGTTGATGATGTTTCTGATCGAAAGATCAGAGGCTGATGATAATGATGATTCTGATTGAAAGATCAGAATGTGATGATGATGATATTTTGATGCTGATATTTTGATGATGATGATGTTGATGTTTCTGATCGAAAGATCAGAGTATGATGATGATGTTGTTGCTGATTGAAGGGCCAAAGTGCTGAAGAAGATGTTGCTGATTGAAAGGTCAAAGTGTTGAAGATGATGTTGCTAATCGAAAGGTCAAAGTGCTGAAGATGTTGCTGCTGATTGAAGAGTCAATATGCTGAAGATGTTGCTGATCGAAGCGGTCAAAGTACTGATGATGCTAAAGACTAAAGATTGAAGATGAAGAATACATGATGTTGAAAAGCTTCCAATGATTTATATATGTATCACCCTGATGATGTTGATGATGTCCTCTATCTCTCTCCTATTATTGTGGTTGTTGATGTTGTTATATAATACCCTTCTCGTTAAGGGGGAGTGTTGAAATATTGTAACTTCAAAGAATATTCTATATGTCTTTCTTTGTGGTCCCCGATGGTCCTACCGGGAGAATCACTTGTATTACTTTGTACCCCGATGCTCCTAATCGAAAGAACTAATAAGATTCATGAGGCAGTCCCCTCTAATTGTAAAGGTGGGTCATTAGCACCCCAGTGTGGTTACTTGAGCCTACATGTGTAACTCGAGCCTACATGATTAACTCGAGCCTACATGTCAGATGAGTTAACTTAAGTGAACAGATGAATATAAATAGAGGTGTAGTGCTCCTCATTTAGGACACACACTCTCACTTGTGTAGCGCATTAGTGGAGAAGAGAACTAGCTGGAGAAGGAGGAGGATTAGGCTTTGATCTCCTTGCTGGTTTTATCTTTTATCTTTTTTGGGGCATCTATATTGAGGAAGCTTTTGCTAGTTTTTCCCTTTAGGGTTTTCCCACGATAAATCTTTGTGTTCCTTTTGTATGGTTGTGCTCGTCTATCTTTCAATGATCCTGTTTATATGATTTTGTTATGAAAAATGAAATGAAATACTGATGTCTTAGCTAAGCATATGAAAATTTTAACACATTTAGCAGGGGAAATGATGCAGATTGCTTCCTTTAAGAAATTAGCATAGAACAACACATCATCGAGGAGTGAAGAAATAGATTTGGGGGGATTGGGAAGTTGAGTATTGGGTGGTGGTGTACCATTTTAGGAATTCTCTTGTGTCTTTTCAATATTTCTCTTCTGTGACGATGAAAACTAGGGGAATTTGGAAGACGTATTTTAGGTGGTTTTCATAATTTCAACGTCAAGACATTTACTAACAACCATGTGGAATGCATCAATAATATTTATGGGTTTTATTCAATTAGGTGAATTAATGTACGATCCTATTAAATTCCAAACGATACCTTCAAGGTGTAGTTTCTAAGTAAGATGTTAGCAACCCTTAACATGGCCACTTTCATCATGTCCCGGTACCATTCTTCAAATTTGTCCTTGTTAAAAATGTGGTATCTTTCATTAACTTCCATGGCACAAAATGGAAAGAGATATATTGATGCTTCTTAAGATGGGGTAAGTTTCAATCTCTAGGTAGTTTCCATTTCCACATGACTGGCGAAAGCAACAACTATCCAAAAATAAAATATCCTCTTGTGTTCTATGCATCTGTTCATTCCATAAAGAGTTAGTCCATTACAAATTTACACCAATTAATATTTGTCTCATTAACGTAGAAATCTATAAATTACAACATATCCATTATGCATACTCTCTTTGTATACTTCCTCATGATTCTTCCTGCAATAATCTGACATGCCACCTTCAACCGGAAATTGTTGATGTCATCGATGATGCAGCCTTTCCCACCTCACTTGGTACCCTATTTATCATAGAGGTTTGGCTTAGAATGATTTTTTTCCCTCTTGTGTGTACCCTAAAACCCTATGGTGACATGTCTCATTCCTTCCATGGAAACTCATGTAATCTGGTGTATTTCATCGAAGTGGATACAGTATATAGATATAACCACAGAGAATAGCTATGCATTTGACTTATCAACAACTTGGTACATTTATGGATTGTTGATGTTGTGTCATAGATGGGAAGGTCCTTCAGATTGAGAAGAGTTGATTGTCATAGAGTTGTGAAATCAAACTTCCATTGAATATGGTGAACTTCCCCGTATACAAGTGTAATTAAATTCATATACACCATGGTTCACATGTCAAGGTATAGTTTCTTGTCTACGAAATCAATCTGCATGACTCATGTTTGTTCAACTTTACCATTTAAATCATGCTTACCAGTCTTACCCAAAGAAAGTGATGATGTTCTAAAAAATGAACTCAATAATTATTTTATAAGAATAATATTGAACAACTATACCATTGACCCACTTGGTGAGATAATCCATCGCATTAATAATGTAACTATATTTGGAGTACTTCATAGGTGGATGAATTGGTCCCACAAAATCAATATCTCACTTCTCAAAATATTTTGGTGCTTGGACCAGATTTAGTAAAAGTTAATCTCCATGAGATGGTCATTCAACATGTTGACATACATCACATTTATTTGTGTATCCTTTTGCATCCTTGAATAATATAGGCCACCATAGCCTAGCTTGTAGCACCTTTCTACCTCTAGCTTTTCCACCAATGTGTCCTCTTGAAACTAAGACATTGTTACTCGAAATACTCAGTTAGTGTATATAGAAGTTGTTTCCCTAGCGTGAAACACTCAGTACTAGAACAAAGAAACCACAACATAAAATAATTTTCCTAATATCAAATAGATATATTGAATAAAATACTTTTTACCTCTCACAAGTTGTAAAAGGTTGGTCTTTGGAGTGTTTGATATCTATAAATGTCCTACAAGATACTGAATAAAACACACACTAGATCAGAGTAACAAGATAATATATGATCTTATGTTAATGACCAAGGAATTCAACAATAAACATATTTATTCAAACACAATAATGTTCAAGGGAAAGAAACATTTATTTGCATTAATAAAATGGAGAGAGAGAGCATACAAAATAAGCCTTAGTGTTGAGAACTCGTTATCAAGCAAACCTTTCCTCAAAGCCTAAAGCTTTCCTACTAATTGCTCACTAGTCTTCTATGAATTTGTCCAGAGTTTAGATGCAATAACATAATCTTCCTCCCTTTACCCATGGGGGGTGAGCTAGTATTTAAATCCATGGGAGGATAAAACAGTTTGAGGATCTCATGGGTGAGGTGGAGGGAGGATATTGCAATGATGAATATTGAGCTCTAGGTCATATTGAACCCTAGGTATGACACTCCATGAAGTCAAGCTTCAAGAAGTCTCTTAAATCTCCTCTATTTTCCTTTATAACACGAGCAGCGCTCTTTGTCCAAGGAGACAAATTGTTACTAAGTGAAAACCACTCATTGCAAAAAATAATATAGCAGTGGCACCACTTACTGCTCAAATAAAAAGAGAGTTATTGATATAGGTACCACACCTTGACCACAAGGAAAGTGCGGTGGTGGCCAAACATGTGAAATCATTGATCCTTGTCCATTTTTAACTTCAAAACTTGAGGATTTAAGAAAAAATTGATACTTTGATATCATTACACGATGTTGACGAGAAATGTGTGTAACATAATTCCCCCCAAAGCATGAGGCTAGAGGGATAGGATAAGCGAAGGCTTTGTAGGAACAAGTAACACTTCGAGGCAAGAATCCACTGATAAGAAATCTTCAACAAACAAGCTCATCTTGCAGTAAATTTACACTTTTATTTATGCCTATATGACTCACAACATGGCTACTGACCAATACATTGCATATTTAAATATAAACAGTCACGGCTACTAGAATACAACATAAATCCATGCGAATAAGAATCAAACTTGGACATAGCCACTAGATATACAATGTAGATCTATGTCATATAGAGGAAAATTTGAGCACAACCACGACCATACAAATGTGGATCCATGCTAGGAATCATACTAATATTCCATCACAACCCAGGGAAAGCAATGACCGCTTAACATACACCCAGGGTATTCATTTCATCTCAACAAAGTACGATTCTATCCATTTGAATAGATCTCTTGAGGTAAAACATCGTAGAAACCACTTTATTACTGGTTAATAATGAAAATCGTTAACAAGTGCGAGGGAGATCACCATTAATGTCAATGATTCCCAAGGTATCCTAGTACATTCCTACGAATGTGAATAGATGATTTGATGTTGAACACTCGGTCGAATCTTTCGATCAAAGTTCAATGATGTAAACGTATTGTCGAAAGTGAGGAAATATGGCATTGCCGTATACAGATCTCAAGGTACTTCTTTGTTTCTAAGACTAATTCCCGAAAGATGAGTTGAAGTTGACAGGAATAGTCTCGTCGAAGGAAGGCCATGATGATTCCAACATCAATGACATGAAACTTGGAACAAAGTTCTAGAATTTGAGTATGAAGTAACTAGAGTACTGACTTAAAGGTAACAGACAAAAAGGTAGTTTTGACTATAGATGCAAATTCTCAAGAAAATTTTTCTTTTGAACATAGGGGAGCATGAACAAATACTTGATAGCATTGACTTGACGAGGTGGATACCAGGATAGAATGCGATGATAGAATAAGCATTCATTGAAATACCAAAAGGAGTGACATGAATCATGAAAGTGGATTGACTCAGAAGAAAGTTGAATACCCAACTGACTGAATGAAATGCAGATAGGTGCCATGTTTAAAGGTGACTAAAAACTGCCATTATTGCAAAATAAAATATAGTTCCCTTCCCTTACTTTCCCCATCATGCTTTATGAGTGACATGTTTTCATTTTTACGAGTTCAAAGAGGGTAACAAATACTCATTATAGCTTATCATGTGATAATTCCATTCTCATATTTTTTTGAACCTGAGAAATATGGGGTCCATTCCCAAAAGAGGGTCTCTCAGTGTTTAGTTTAATGAGTCCATTGAAAGTAAACTCGGTGTTGTTCACATTCAGAGAGTCCGAACGAAACAGAAGAAGAATCCAAATCGTACAATTTAGTCTCTGATGCCCGAAAAAATATAAAATAATACTCTCAAGAACTCTTCTAGTCAACACTACAGTATACATTTTTCGTAACTAGTCAATCCGAACCGAAAAAGGGGTAAACTACTGTCGGAAAGATGAATCTTCAGGTCCTTTTACAAGCGTGAAGATGAAAAGTTCACTCGACAATATTTTCACATTTTAACAGTCCGAAAATATCTTAAAGAGGACTCCATTAGGGTTTCTTTTTCGTAAAAAAAGATGAATGAGTTTGAAAAAGAGGTAAAATTGACTCGAAAACTCAGTGCTAGGTTTTACGAGCATGAATGAAGTTTCAAAATAGTTCGAAAGATTTTTCCATTTGTGCAAGAATGAAAAAGACAAAAAGAAACTCCTCCATATCCGAAAATACTAATTCTCCATGATCTACAACCTTCAAAAATACTATTAGACCCTTTTTAAAATAAAAATTGTACTCTATATGACCAAACTAGGGTAAAAATTAATAAAATATTTAAAATAAAATACAAAATTGTAATTAAAACATGGAAAAAGTTTAAAAAACATTTACCATTTTTTTTACCCAATTGGAGAGAAAAAGAGCCATTTGGAGTGCAAATTTGAAGATTACGATCAATCATTTTCCAAACCATCTGAACCAGGTAATTCTACAACTCATTCCTAACATTTTCACGGTTTCAAATTTCATTTTGATGCATTTTTTGGGGTTTTAAGGTGATTTCTGAATCGAAAATGAGTTTTGAGGGAACCACATTTTTCCCTTTTGGGAACGAAGGTGCTTCAGTGACACCACACCTTTCCCTGAAGGAAATAGCGGTGGCACCGCTTTGTTCTAATAGATAAACTGTGTTGACACAGATTTCCCTAAAATGCATTAAATACAAGCCAATTTACTAATTTTAAAGGATTTTAATTGATTGTACATGACTTCTAATCCTTTAATTTAATGTTTTGGAAGGGTGCATTGTCAAAAATGGTGGTGTGGAAGGAGCATGAACATTAACTAGATGAGATAAGAGGGGAAAATGACCAAGGAACCATAAATGCTTTTCATGAGTGTGGATTAATCAAATTATTCAAGGTACCAAGCATGAGAGCATAGATGAGACTAGTGGACTATATATATCCTTGGGATGTGGAATCCTAAGAAAAAATAATTTGAGGTGGGTTCTCACATTTTGACATTGGAGGTAGAGGACATCTACTTCCTAACAGGCTTAACTAGGTGAGGAACGCCTATTTCCTTGACTTGTCCTAGTGGTAGGGCCATTACTACTCAGCAGCTTATAGACCAGTACTTCTTTTTGGGCACGCAGATGAGTGGGAAGAAAATTCCCATTAAAAATGTGAGGCACCTACCAATGCAGAAAATCATATTTACCATCTAGTGCATTTCCCGGAGCCAGGATCCCCATCAGGGATCCAGGTCTCACATGTTGTATGCCTTGGAGGCCATGGCACCTATAGTATACAACTGGGAAGAATCCCTACTGTTGACATTCAAAGAGTAGCTGACCAAATGTCGTCGTGGATAATTAAATTAGTTTGGATACAGAACAATC
The DNA here is from genome assembly GCA_001517045.1 of Pseudotsuga menziesii. Taxonomy (NCBI): domain Eukaryota; kingdom Viridiplantae; phylum Streptophyta; class Pinopsida; order Pinales; family Pinaceae; genus Pseudotsuga; species Pseudotsuga menziesii. Next base: position 18,066 of record LPNX010580356.1, on the reverse strand, counting down.
TTAGTGTCATTCTTTTTAGAGAGGATCACACTACTGAGACCACTAGTGGATTTTACTGAGATAAGGGAACATGATTCATGCATGTTCCAATAGGTGGAGGTCATGGCCCACCATGGTGGAGATGGGCCTAAGGTTAAGTATGGGGGTTCCTTATTCTGATAGCTAGACGAACATCTCCTCATGGTTGAGGACTATGCATATGCCGACAAAATTTAGAGGAGAGCCACGCCTGGCCCTACTGGTAGAATAGAAGTGGGGATTCCTTGGTGAGTAAAAAACTAAGATATACTTGTTTTTATATTTTTTCATTTTATGATTTTTATGTGTGGTAACGAGACATACTATTTACTGTGTAGATGTGGGGATAACATGACCTGGAGTATCATATCCGATATACAGGAAAGTCGAGGATTTATTTGTGCATCATGGTGAAAATGAGATGATGGATCTGGAGGAAAAATTCAATCGACTCACCCTAGACATTCTGGATATCTCAATAGATGACCTCCCTAGGAGTTACTAGAGGAACACAACTGGTGTGTCAGGTTGCTTCGGTCACTTCTTGTGTAGGTTAGCAAGGGCCATGATGTGCTACCATGAGCAACATTAGGGTTTTGCATGATGTGTACACTGAAATCTC
>LPNX010580322.1:185519-218634 GCA_001517045.1 Pseudotsuga menziesii | reverse complement strand
AGAAAATACAATAGAGGTTTTTGGGTGTCTGGACATACTTTTGAAGCAAAGGACATTGCTGAGGTGGATGTCCTTGAGTTCTACATATTTCACACCATGGCCCCCGTGCTCGCGGTAAGGGGTTAGGAGCCCCTGACGCTAAATATTCTGCAAAGACTGGACAGTTGTCTTTACTGTGGCCCTGCTCTCTGCACTTTATGCACCATATGTCTTGCATAGCCTCTTTCCCTTTTTTAAGTTCGTGTATCTGTAAGGTGAGGTTGGCCAACTGGGTCTGTAGAGTTGTCATCCCTGTACTGGTTTCTGCTAGAGGGGAAGCCTCTAGTTTCATTTCCATCTCCAGCGCCTCATCTTGAGTAGTGAGTTTCTGTTGCATTAGTGGCATTCTGATGTGGGGGAGCAGCGCTGCAATAAACCATTCTTTATGCTGCTCCGGCGCAAAGTCAAAACTTACTTGATCTATAAGAGCTTTGAATTTCTGGTCAAAATCCCATACTGACTCTGATGGTAGTTGTTTAATATCTTTAAGCTCTGTAATGCACTGAGACTCGGATTTAGGTTTCTTGAACTCTTTAATCATGGCGTTCTTGACCTGGGCGAGCATTTTAGGTAGTGTAGTATATTTTATGTACCATATTAAGGCTCTGTCTCTGAGCGTGGTAACCAACTGTACAAGTTTAAGGTTATCATCGTTGATTGTTTTAATGGTCCACATAGCTTCGCATAGGAACCAGTGTTGTTCCGGGTCTTCAGCTCCTGTACCTTTAAATATAGGTAGCTTCATGTCGTCTCCCATTCTATTTCTCTGTGGTGGGTTCTGATTGACCGGAGTACTACCACTCAGCGGTGTAGGTGAGGGTGCTGTAGCGGGAGTGGGTACTGACTGTGAGCTACTAGATGGAGTGCCTATGGGATTATTCTAAGTCCCTGTCTGCTTTTGTGGAGTATAGGGGTGGTAAGGGATACCCCCCTCTGGTTCCTCAGTGGTGTTAGGGCTCTACTGTCTAGTACTGTTTGAACTGTCTTCAAATATATCAGAACTAGATGCTACTTTATACTTCTTTCCACTCTGTGTCCGTCCAATGTCATCTAAATCACTTTCAAACTCTTGTGACATTACTAGGTTTACTCATTCGTCTGAGACTAGATCCATTGTTCCTTTTTCATACAGCAACCTCTTAAGGGACAAGTTTAGAGATCTTAGGTACTTACCGCGATATCCTTTGAAGAAGTATCGTTCGACGGCACTGAAGCTCTTTCTTTGGTCAACAGCAAACTCTGTAACGTAGCCTTCTAGCACACTGGTGAGCCAGAAGTCCAATGCTCTCGTAATCGGGTTGTCAAGGTTCTGTATGGTATGAATCAACTCCGGTGTCCAGACGATGTTTCTCTTCTTCTTGAAGGTGTTTCTATCTGTCAACTTGGATAACCAATCGAAAAGCTCGTTTCCGTAGGTGACGAAAAATATAGCGTGTATGTCTGAAGCGATGTGCTTCTCTAGCCAGGCCTCTGTGCTTAGTTTCGGACTTCTGTTCTCTTTCTTGGCGAACTCCGTTAAGTCTAAATCCAGCCACTGGTGAAATTCTTCTCACGTAGGATGCCAATAGAACATGGACTCCCAGTCGTTTAAACCGGCAACGGAACCATTTGTTGATTGCATGGGCAGACCCGGGTTTACTATAATTAATCAACAATACCCCAAACTCACTGGCCCTTTCGGCAACAGACCGCAAAGCGATCTGAAGTCTCACCCGAAGTGAATCTAATGGGTTGGCCAAGACTCAAGTGTCTTGGGCCAGGTTCTGGACATCCTACTTCTTTCCCCTAACCCCCCTGTGCGCCACGAAGTCAACTAGCTCTGCGCATCGCACGTCCCCTTCTACTCGTAGCACTTTCACCCGAGCGATGCTCAACCCCACACCGGTTGCTCGGATTCCTCTCGCGTCGCACAACTTCCACTTACTCGCAGCTTCCCAATTCTTACCACATCTCTGCGCACCGCGGAACACCTATCCTCTCCTCAACGCTAAGCCCTCAGCTCGCAGTATCTCGCATCGCAGCTCCTCTGCCGATGCGATATCGCTTCTCTGCGATACCTTACCACTGCGACTTCACGCTATTAACGTTGATTACGCCAATGTACGACACTCTACTTTTCTGAAGTCTATTATGAATAACTGGTAATTAGTGACAGACGTGAAATAATCCTTAAGCAACCTACTACAATACTTCGACTTATCCTTAGCCTTTTGCAATATTATGAACGAAACAATACATACATTCATCTACTGCTACTATCATTGCATGCATAATAACTAGTAACAATAAGCAAATACAATCACATCCATTCAACACATAACACGCAGATTTAACGTGGTTCACCCCCGGGCTGGGAGCTACGTCCACCAAACTGTGCTTCTATTATATCTTTTGAGGGAAGTTGGCACAGTTTGTTGCACTACCCTTGCAGCGCAAAGTTTCTCCTGGATCTCTGATCTTCTCTCTATATCTCTTCCCTCTCAGTTCTCTCTGCAAATGATTACATACAGACTCAAATGACTCACAGACAGCTATGTGTTTGGATCGTTACAACGCAATCTGTCTGACTGATTTCTGAATCTACAAGACTATCAACTGATCGACTATCTACTGATTGATTAGCTACCCAACCAACCCTTTACAATACAAAAATGCAAGCTTTTATAGGCATCCCGAAGGTCGTGCCATTACAACACTGTGGGCCTGTCCCAACAGTAAACCCATACCCTAAACAGTGACAGTCGGTCCTCTCTGTCCTTGAGGTAGCCTCTTCCCGTCACACCGCAGCTCTCTGCAGTCTTCCATGCTTCCCGGTACTGACCATGGGTACTATGCACCGCTTCTCTTTCTGTCCTTCGCCTTCAATGCTTGAGCCTCGTTGCTCCTTCTTCTTTATGAGGGTCGCTGAGCCCTCCTGTCTTCCGCCGCTGCCTTCAATGCAGTGATTGAGCTTTCTTCTCTCAGCCGCTCTGGTACCGTTGTCTCCTTGACTTTTCTATCCCAAAATTCGTGGTTTTCGGCTCTGCTCTCCAGCTGGAAACGTGCTACACCGTCGTAGCTCTGCCCTGTCCTTTCTCCGCTAAACTTCTCTCTTTCCGCCAAAATCAGCAGCTTCTTCTGTAGCTACGGGGTCCTGCTCCAACAATAGGCTTCTCTATATTTCTCTCAACCCAATCCATGCATTCCGGTGTTTAGCCAATCTGGTCAGCAAAGAACATTACAAGCATCTCATTCAACCATCATAGCCATGTAACTCTATTCCAGTACTTCCCCATAGAAGTAGGAAGGCCTACCCATTCTTTACTCAATATTCCCTCAAAGAACCCTTCCCTTACAATGCTCTTTAGTGTGTGTATAAAGAGTCTAGCCTATTTTATGCTTACAGATAATTTCCTGTAAAATCAATACCTAAATTCTCAAGCATCCAAAGAGTAGAAAATGTAATGTGGGCGAATGCTTGTAAAGTGGGTCATTTATTGTAAAAGTAACATATTTATCAAAGTGAACTTATAGATGAAGTTAGAGAAGTGTTTTTTTTCCAACAACTTCATTGTGTACCCATCACTACATGGGTCAACCTCTACATGCCATGTGATATTTTGGTTACTTCTTCAAAAGAACACAAGTTTGGCATTCAAAGTCTATTTTTGTGTTTGTTTTTTAAAAGTGTCTATTTTTTTGAGAGCTTTACATGTAGGTGCTCGATTTCTGCTTTTGAATCCATCTTACCCGCATATTGTAATATGGCTAGTCCTAGTAATATCTTGCTTATTAATTCAAAATAATTTTAATGGAAACCTTGCATGGAGGATTTTGTACGAAGTAAATAATTTTACTATATAACTTTGGGAAACTAAACTCCCCCCACTAATGCATCAAAGAAATCCAAATGGGATACAATAAAAATGATGAAGCACATGGACTAATCAAAATTTTCTTATTTCTCAAGGATACAAAATCGATTTTTTTACAACGGTATTCTTTGTTTGGTCTTCAATACTCTCCAAATCTACAAACACCTTCACAACCAGCCTATAATATTTTCTTATCTACAAATAATCTTGTTAATACCAATATGAAAATGTGTACCTAAAAGTTCTTTAACTTGAAATAGTCCTTTATATATCAGGATGAAAAACACCTCCAAGAAACCATAGAAAGAATCATCATATGACTTCATTATCCTTCTTGCTTGGCCAGCTGATTGGCCCTTCTACAAGCATGAACACATATCCTTGTATATATTTTTGATCTTTGTTGTCACCTTCCCAATCACTATCAGTAAACCTAATCAAATCAAGATCATATTTTTCTTTGTAGAAGATCCCATGAGTTCTTGTTCCTTGAATAAAGTTTAGGATCCTCTTGGATTCTCTCCAATGGATCTCATGAGGCTGATCCATGTATCTCTAATCCACACTAACTGCATAAGATAAATCAGTTAGAGTGTGTGTAAGATAAAGAAAACACCCAATCAACTTCCTATACAGTGTATTATTTACCATAGGAGAAGAGCTTGCTTCTTCAAGCTTAACTCCTAAAAGGAATGGAGTCTTGCTTGGCTTGCAATATTTCATGTTGAACTTGATGAGAAAATTTGAAGCATACTTGGACTGATGTACTTTGATTCCATTTTTGTATTGATCAATTTCAAGACCCAAGAATTAGCTCAACAATCCCAAATATGTAATAGAAAATGCATGGTTGATTGCATCCTTCAAGGAGGCAATCTCTTTCTTTGAACTTCCTATAATCATTAGGTCATCCACGTACAAAACAATAATCATTAAAGAACCATGAATCAGCTTCAAATAGACATTAGGATCATACTTTCATTGAACAAAACTTAGTGACAACAGAAAGTCATTAATCTTGGCATACCAAGCCCTGGGGGCTTGCTTGAGCCCATATAATGATTTCTTTAACCTGCACACCAAATATGGATTAGAAACAAACCCTTTAGGTTTTTGCATGTAAATATCTTCAGTGATATCTCCATTTAGGAAAGCACACTTCACATACATGTGATGTACTTCCCACTACTTCGAAGCTACAATGGCTAGTGCTAGCCTTATGGAATCCATCTTTGCCACTAGTGAAAAGGTTTCATTGTAGTCAATACCATGTACTTGTGAGTATCCATTGGATACCAATCTTGCCTTATATTTCAAAGGTGAACCATCAGTTGAAAAATTAGTCTTGAATACCCGCTTACATTGAACTAGCTTCCTCCCTGGGGGAAGATCAACCAGTTCCCACTTTTTGTTCTTCTGGAGCGAGCTGAATTCTTCTTTCATGGCTGTTTTCCATCTTGGATCATGTGCTGCATATTCATATTTATGTGGATCTGATTCAACCATCATATATCACTTCTCACCAAATAGAGGATCTTTCACACAAAGGGCACTCTCAAATTGAGATCCAGTCCTCCTAGTGTCATTAGGATTTCCTGCTAGTTCCCCAGCTACATGAATGGTCTTTGCTGCCCATTTTCATATTCTAGGACTATTGGGATCTGCAATAAAATCATCGTTATCAGAAATATCAGAATCAGCAAACTCATTAGTCTCTTCACTTACAATCAATGGTTCTAGTGATGAAGAGGACTCTCCAACTTCAACTACTGCTAAAGGCTCTTCTTCGAACTGAATACTTCTTTCAATGAAAAATTTGTTAGTGCTCAAGTTGATCAGATTGTACCCTTTTGAATCTTCAAAGTACCCAACAAATAGGAACTCTTGGCTTTGGGGTTGCAAAGCCTTCCTCTTTTCAGTTGGAATTCTAGCCCAAGCCTTTGAGCCAAAAATCCTGAAATGGGTCACATCTGGCTTGTGCCCACTCCAAGCTTAGAAAGGAGTAACACCATCAAGATGCTTATGAGGCACCCTATTCTACATGTAGGATGCACAATTTATAGCCTCGGCCCAAAACTTTGGGGGCAAATTCTTAGCCTCCATCATGCAGGTTTCCATCTCTTTCAGTGATATGTTCTTTCTCTCAGCAACACCATTTTGTTGTGGTGTGTAAGGGATCGAATGTTGCATCTGGATACCTGCATCTTTGCAATACTTAATGAAATTAGACTTGACATACTCACCACCATTTTCATATCTGAGGATCTTGAGTTTCCTCCCAGACTAGTTTTCAACCAAGGCTCTAAAGACTTTGAAGAGGTCAAAAACTTCAGACTTATGCTTTAGGAAGTGAACCCAACAATACCTGGAAAATTCATCTATGAAGGTGAGTGAATATTTGTCTTGAATCATGGACATATGAGGGAATGTACCATAAATGTCACTATGGATCAACTCAAGAGGTGCAGAGGTTCTCTCATGACTAGCCATACTTGTGCTCTGTGTGTTTTCCTAGGATACAACCTTGACAAACTCCCTTAGAAAACTTGATCTTTGGTAACCCTGTGACCATATCTTTTTCACTCAAATAAAAAATATACTTGTAGTTAAGATGGCAAAATATTTCATGCCAAAGCTTTCTTTATTCATTAGCATGAATCAGAAGAGCAGAGGGGTTTGAGTAGGGTAGAAAATGGGAAAACTTGTATACCTTCGAAGTGTGACCAACAACACCTTTTGCTATGACTTTACCATTTGAAATCTTGGTGATTTCAACATCATCAGGGGATAATATGACCTTATTTGGAGACCTAGTATGATTCATGTGATACATTAACAAGAGATTAGAGGAAAGACCTGGAACATACAACAAATTATTGAAATTACCATGGTCAATATCAATCCTACCCTCCCCCAAACTGTCAGTGAGAGAGTCATCTCCCAAAACTATTGGTGGACCTTTCGACATGTCAAGAGAGGAGAATGTCTCCTTTGTCAAAACCATATGTCTAGAAGCTCCATAATCTATGATGAAAGCTAGGTGAGCTTGATGTGCCAGCAACCAAGGCATGTACTCTCTCTATGTCTTCTGAATTTGATCCTCCTTCCCTCTTCTTTGAGAAATCAGGAAGGGAGATGTTATTATTCTCCAGGAGTTGGGTCAACATGTCAATTTGGTTCTTCATACAAGAGCTCTTAGGATGATAGTGCTTACTGCAGTATGCACACTTGTGCATTTCTCCTTATTCTTATTCTTCTGGGAGTTATTCTTAGAGCCTTAGGGCTCCTCTTGAGACTTTGACTTGTCTCTCTTTTGCTCAAGTGGATTTTTAGCCTTTTTCTTGATTTTTGAACCCACCCTTGAATCTCCAGCAACCAAATATTGGTCTTTGGAAGGTTTGATGGTGCCCATCATCACCAACTTATCTTGCTCCTGTGTGAGGGATTCCATGAACTCTGCAAGCTTAGGAATCTTCCGGGCTCGTGTTGTCAACTTGGTGGCATGGAAAGTCGAAACAAACACTGAATAGTTAGGACCAAGCTTAGAGAGTATGGCCAAGACTATTTTCTCTTCCTTCTTTTCAATCCCACACTGTTTTAGCTGCAAAACAAGGGCCTTAAACTTGGAAAAGTAGAGTTGCAATGATTCGAAGCTACTAGGAGTCAAGGAGATCAGCTCATTCTCAATTTGATGTCCTCTCATCTGATATGTCTTTACAAAAATCTCTACAAGCTTCTCCCACACTTCATTATGTGATGTTAATCCATCAAGATTGAAGAGGAGGTCTCTTGAAATGCTCAGACACAAAAGACCATAGGTCTTATCCCTCCTGGTGTGCCATTTAATTTTCTATGCAGCTTATTTGGGCTCTGCCTCAGTTGCCATGGTCACCCTATAGAGACCTTTCTATCTCAACAATATCTCCATCTCATCTTTCCACTCAAATAAATTGAATGGAGTCAAGATGATCTTCTGAGATTGGTCCATAGCTCAGTAACTGTGCCCTCCAGTCAGCAGAATGGGCTCCCAGTCAAGATTTCAAACCTGCAATAGCAATATGGAAGGATATAAATCTATCTACAAAGGCTCTGATACCATTTGGAAATTGAACCCAAGAGATAGAACATTAACACTCACAAAATTGCTAATCAAACATGCAAAATTCACACCAAAGGAGACTGAAATCGGAGCATAACACTAATATGTATTCAGTAAGTGTACAATATCCAACCTTGTGAATTAATAGGATTCTCAAATATATAATTACATGATATTTTTGAATGCATAATTATGCTATTCGAAATAGTAAAAAAACAGGCTTACCAAAACTAGTCAAATCCCCCATATGTGCATAAAGCAGTTTCCAAATCTATGAAGCTGCTCATGAATTTTCTAAGTCAAGTGGGAAAGATAAAGAGGGATTTAAATACAACTCATACATTCTTTTAATTGGAGAAAAAGAGGGAGGATGATGTGGGAAAAAAACAAGGGAGATACATCTAGACTAGCTTTTCCTTTTGCCTTAAAACAGCTGTAAAGCAAGGCAACTTTCAGAAAAAGTAGATATGCACTTTAAGGAACCAGGAATAAAGCAGACTTGCTAAAATTGGTTTCCAGGATGTTTCCCAAGCTCTCCATGACTCATTTTTAGCATGTTTTTACTTCTAGGACATGTGGAAGGCAACCAGAATATAATGGAATCTAGGAATCTAGGTAATAAGACAAAAATGATTAATTAATGTCAAATGTAGGTAAATATGGGTTGATTATTCTAACAATGAAATTCCTCTTCTCTCTTTGTTTATACAAGCTCCAGAGCCTTTAGATATTCATCTACAAAACCCTGTAGAGAAAGTGGAAACAAGCAAACAATACATGTGTATCCAAACATGAATTGATCTAAGCTAACAGTTGAGGAAGAAAGCTCTAAACATCATCGACACAATAATATTTATGGAAAGAGATTTGTATTAATGTAATCAAGGAGATACATAGAATTACACAAATAAGTAGTGTCACAACCTAGCCTTAACGCTACAACCTTCCATCCAAAAATCCAATCCAAGCTTCCAAAAAAAGATAGTAAGACTTTTAAAGGATGACAGGGATCACCTAGAAATTCCACTAGTATAAACGTGCCATAGGCCTTCCTCCCTTCACAATGGAGATAGGGTTCAATTTATAAGGATAAAGGGATAGAGTAGTTTGAGTATTAGGAGGAGGGGTCTAAGGGATCTTCCCCATAGGTTAGGGAACTGAATCCCACCTCACCTAGAATCTAGGGAAAGTCCTCCACCTCATCCACCTTTGAGAAGGTCCTCGAAGCTTCATTTTTTTCCCTCAAAACACCATCGACACACCTAGAAATATGACACAGAGCGTCGACGCACCTTTCATGAAGGGAAAGAGCATTGTCGACGCACCTAGAATGAAGGGGAAAAGCGCTGACCTATCTAGAGAGGGTAAAAAGGGTAGGAACAACCTCAAATCAACCTAGTTTAGCAAAGAGAACTTTAGGGATTAGGAATAGGGTTAACACATGACTCACATGACAATATTTTGGTGTAAAATTAAGTTAGGGTTTGATATAAGAAAATTAAAAAATGTATACTTTAATGCAGAAACCAAAATTAAAATATTGCTAGATCCAAAACAATACTGCTATAATAAATTGAAAACATAATTTTCATCTCTTTCAACTTTAACACTTCAATGGTCATAGTGTTAAAGTTGGTCCTTGAGATAATTTATCAATTGCAATATATCGAACATAAACAATAACAATAGTACATTACAAACTAATGAACAACAATTAATAAATAATAATAATTTTGGCTTAGATCTAGTTTGAATCTTCCTTATTTACTTAGACATGTTTGGAATCAGACCTTGTCACTATAAGGACAAGCCACCAAAAATAACATATGACATACCTTGAGAGAGAGAGAGGGTTAGAGTGTTGTAGGTTTAGGTTAGACATATACAATAGCAAACAATATATCTCAATCACCAAGAGTGAATACCCCTATAGGGTAACAATGCTAATACTCATCCCCAAAGATGATCACAGCATAGGTACTGCAACAGTAGGAGAGTATAGCCCAGCTCTAGTGTTCACAAAACAATCACAGCTCAACAGAATGAAGGTAAAACAGTCCACAACCCACCTAGAAAGACCCATCACAATCCAAGGTCAACCCTAGAGGGCTTACACAGTCCAAAACCCATCTGAAGAGACTATTACAATCCACAACCCAAGTGAAGAGACTATTAGAGTCCATGGCCTAGCCCTATAGGGTTGAAAAATAGTCACGGCCTGCTAATAGGATTCCAACACAATCACGCCTAGCCTCAAGAGGAACAACACCAATGGCCTACTAGAGAAGGTCAAACACAGTCAATCCTATCCTAAAAAGGGATAATAATAGTCATAACCAGCTAGAGAAGGTCAATCATAGTCATGGCAATCTACGAGGAGGAAAAACTAGTCACGCCCAGCCCACAAGGGCTCCAAATTGGTCATAGACCACTAGAAGGAGGAGATCACAGTCACACCAACAAAATAGGTGTCACAAACAACCCAATATAGTCCCTAAGGAAATATGAGCAGCAAGAACCAAAACGTCCACTCAAAAGTAGCAATAACCCTAGGCATCAAGTACAAACCAACAACAAGCAGTCAAGGATCAGGTCTGAACTTTTCTTATGTCAAGATTCCTTTCAAGAATGAAGATATAAACTTGATTTATAATGACAAGTATTCTAAAGAGGTCGCTTAGACGTCCCTAGGTTTTAGGATGGTTACCAAAATAAAACATAAAATAAAGTTGAGTTGACTTACAGTAGGGTACCAAAAGTCATATATGATCACAGAAAATAAAACAATAAAAATAATAAGGTTAAGTCATTAAAACAAAGGTGGTCATGGTACCATACACAATAAGGACGCTATGACCAATAGTAAAAGGACCAATAGTTAACTAAAGGGGTCACAACAAGGTGGTAAGGAAACTCCCAAGGTGTATCGTAAACTGGGGAAACAACCCTTTACCCACAAGACCAACAAGACCAAGGAATTTAATATTTTCTCTCTCTCAAGGTATATTGTCACATGTGTTCCATATATTTTTATCATCACTGTATAAGGAAAAATCAAAACTGGATGATGTGATCCTCTATTCCTCAATACTTCTGCTAAGAGTTAAGTGCTAGTGACATCATCAAGGGGTGGTCAGTCCCTCGAGAAACAACCTAGAAATAATTGATTAGGAGAGAGTACATGACATGTCATCATCTTGGTCAATTGACCAAGATCCACCTGGTTAACTAACCAGGTAAGTAGCTGCAGTAAATTCTTGGACCAAACCAAGAATCTTCCTGGTCCTAGACTAGGAAATATTTTTCTCAACCTGCAAGATCTTCTTTTCCTGGTCCTAGACCAGGATACCCTATAGGAATATAGGGGCCCTAACCACATGTTAGGTACTTTTCCATGACATAAACCTGCTTGGTCCTAGACCAAGAACCACAAGAGACTACTGGGGTCCCTAGGGTACCTCTTAGGGACTTACTCTTCCTGGTTAACTGACTAGTACCCCTAGTTAACTGAATAGGGTATCATCCCTCCTGAGAATGGGTCTTGCAGCTGCACTATATTTAACACTCCCTCTAAGCAATCACTAAGATTTTCTCGAAAGTAATCAACTTAGACAGAGGCTTAGTCAACACATCAGTAAACTGTCTACTTGACAAAACATACTGCACCATGTCCCTGACATAGTGATACTTCCTCTTGATGTGTTCCTACCTGTCATAGAGCACATGATTTTATGAGAGCTCCAAACAACTCTAATTTTCAGCAGGAATATTGATCTTTATAGATCCACTTGGAAGTTATCATTGACTTCTCTTGATAGCTGAGAACCACTTTCCACATGTTAGTTAACATCTTCACCTCTTCCAAACCTGATATTTGGCTTCCTCCTCATAAATGGAGGATTTTGAAATATTGACCCGGATTATTTGAGATATCAAACCAGATAAATCATGAAAACTCTCAATAGTATTCTCAAAGAGATCAACTGAAGACTCTTGTACCTCCTCCCTCTACTTATCTAAGAGAGATGACTCATGGATTGGGATTACGTCCATGTCTATATCACTGGGAGGATTCTCTGAATAATTTTCTCAAGGGATATCACAACTTTTCTTTGCAGTCCCATCCTGCTGGGGATTGAGGGGCATAATTGGCCCCCTCTTGATCTCTGAACAAGCTATCAATAAAAAATGCCTGATAGTTTATGTTTTGTTGACTCTATGCTGACACCTAGGAGGATGAACATATAACATAATTGATCCTACATTTTTTGGATCCTCTTGCTCCCTTTGTACTTGATCACTCAAATCCCTCTTGAGCTATGCATTTAATTCTAAGCATAAACAGGGCCTACAAACCTTCATCACTTGTCACATCCTCCTCCTCTTGTGGATATTACCTACAGTTTGATTCTAAGCAATAACCAATATCAATTTCACATAATAACATGATCTTATCATTCATCTATACAATAGGCAACCATCTAGATTCCATTAGGAGCATATAAACATGTAATGATAATACAAAGAATCAAATCAAGTTGGGATAGAAATTCCTCCCTCTTTATATCTTCCCTTATGTAGAAATCACAGTGTGCATTTTGATCTTGACATTAAATTGAACATGACTCTTTGAGGTGCAAAGGTATCAACGTCGTATTATACTCATGCAATAATTGCGCTGAGAGGCGCTCTACAGCCCAGTATGGGGGAGATCTTGTAACGTGATGTAACGTTAGTAACATTTGTAACATGTCAGCAAAAAATAATAGTGATAGTGAATATTATGGGAGAGATCTTGTAACGTGATGTAACGTTAGTAATGTTTGGAACATGTCAAAAAAAAATAATAGTGATAGTGGATATTATGGGAGAGATCTTGTAATGTAATATAATGTTTGTAACATGTCCGCAAAAAATAATAGTGATAATGAATATTATGGGAGAGATTTTGTAACACAAAATAAAAAATAATATCACTTTCGTAAGGTTATTTTTATTAATAAAAAATAAATTTCCTAATAGGCCAAAATAAATGTCGACCACAAAAACAATCTAATATGGGGGAGATGTTGTAATCTTCCTATCTAACAAAACAATAAAAAAGTAAAAATTTAATTATCCGTAAAAAAATATGTGGGTCAAGAAAAAAACACAAAATTGAATTATCCGCATAAAAATGTTGGCCTTGCACATGGTTTTAAAACCATGTGCAAGGCATTCTAAACAACCCATGGTTTTATTGTACATGGTTTAAGAGGATTTGCACATGGTTTTTAAACCATGTGCAAGGCCTCCTAAACAACCCATGGTTTTATTGTACATGGTTTAGGAGGGCCTTGCAAATGGTTTTAAGACCATGTGCAAGGCCTCCTAAACAACCTGTTGGAGCAGAGTCCCGCAGCTACAGGGAAAGCTGCCATTTTGGTGGATAGGCAGTTTGGCGAAGACAAAGAGATAAAGGTGAAGCTACAACGCCGTAGCATGTTTCTAGCTACAGAGCAGAGCCGAAAACCGTGACTATTTGAACAGAGAAGTCAAAGGAGACGACAGTACCTGAGCGACCGAGAAGAGAGAGCTCAACCATTGCATTGAAGGCAGCGGTGAAGACAGGAGGGCTCAACTACCCTCATAAAGGAAAAGGAGCGACGAGGCTGAGGTATTGAAGACGAAGGATAGAAGAAGGGAAGCGGTGCATAGTACCCATGGTCAACGCCGGGAAGCATGGAAGACTGCAGAGAGCAATGGTGTGATGGAAAGCGGCTACCCCAAGTACAGATATGCCGACTGTCACTAGTTAGGGTTTGGGTTACTGTTGGGATAGGCCCACAGTGTTGTAATGGCGAGACCTTCAGGCTGCCTATAAAGGGATGCATTTTGTAGTGTAAAAGGTTGGCATTTTGAGCATTTTAAGCCATCCAGCTAGTTAGACTATCAGTAGTCTATTAGTTCACTGTATTTTGTATTGTAACAATCCGCAGGGATTGACAGAGAGAGAGAGAGAGAGAGTATAGTATATTGTAAGAAGGAAATATAGAGAAGAGATCTAAGAGAGAAGGGCTCCAGGCTATGTGCGGAGTTACCCAGAAGATATCTAGCTGCATATGCGGTGCAGCAGAACTGTGTACCTCTCTCAAGTTATAATATAGAAACACAATTATGTGGACGTAGCTTCTACCCTGGAAGTGAACCACGTAAAATATGAGTGTTGTGTGATTGATTCATGTGATTGTATTTGCTTGTTATATCTGTCATTCATTACATGAACTTTGCTTACAGTAAATGTATGTGTATGTTATTCAGTTCACAGCATAATAACAGGATAAATGCAAGTTGAAGTCTTTAAGTATTTTGTATAAGAGTCTGTCTAAGTTTCACTTGAGACAGTTAAGAGTCGCAGTGTAAAACAGTCTCATGTGTTGAGTGTTGTAAGTTGAACACCAGTATGCTAGGTACGCTGAGGCGCAGCGGTAGGATATCGCAGGGAGGCGATATCGCACCATCAGAGGAGTTGTGGTGCGCTGTGGTTAAGAACCGAGCAAAGGATAAAGTGACGCGTTTCCAGGATGCGGCGGTGCGATAAGGATTAGAATCACAGTGAGTAAGAGGAAACTACGCAGCGCAAAGAGGGAGACATCTTGCAGGCTAAGAAGAGCTGCGAGGCGCATACAGGACGCCATACAGAACCTGACCGAGACACCTGAGTCTTTGGTCAACCCATTAGAGTCACTTCGGGTGAGACTTCAGGCCGCTCCGTGGTCTGTCACCGAAAGAGCCAGTGAGATAGGGGTGTTGTTGGTTAATTATAGTAAACTCGGGTCTGCCCAAATGACCAACAAATGGTTTCGTTTCCGGTTTTGAACAAACTGAGCACTAATGTTCTGTTGGCATCCTACTAGAGATGAACTCAACGAGTGGGTTGTGTCTACGGAGAAAGACTTTGCCGAACAAGAAAATAAGAGTCCTAGACTGATTACAAAGGACTGGTTACAAAAACATATTATTATAGACCTGCATGCGATATTTTTTGCGACCTTTGGAAACGAGCTTTACGACTGGCTATCAAAGTTGACTGATAAGAACATATTCAAGAAGAAAAGAAACATTGTCTGGACACCGGAGCTGATTCAGACTGTGAAGAACCTTGATAATCCCATTATGAGGACAGTAGACTTCTGGCTTGCGAGTGTGCTAGAAGGCTTCGTCACAGAGTTTGCAGTTGACCAGAGAAAAAGCTTCAGCAAGGTTGAGCGGTACTTCTTCAAAGGATATCGTCGTAAGTACATAAAATCTTTAAACTTGTCCATTAAGATGTTATTACATGAAAAAGGAAGACTGGATCTAGTTTCAAATGAATAAGTAAAGATAGTAATGTCACAAGAGTTTGAAAGTGATTTTGATGACATTGGACGTACACGTAGTGGAAAGAAATACAAAGTAGATTGTAGATCTCCCATATTTGAAGACAGTTCAAATAGTACTAGAAAACAGAGTCACAGTGACATAGATAGAACAGAAGGGGGTATCCCTTACCACCCTTATACACCACAGAAACAGATCGGGACCCAGAACAATCCCGTAGGAAATCCATCTAGTAGTTCCCAGACAGTACATACTACCGCTACATCACCTCCACCTACACCGCCGAGTGGTAGTAACACAGCAAATCAACATCCACCACGTAGAAATAGAATGGGGGATGATATGAAGCTACCTATATTTAAGGGTACAGGGACAGAGGACCTAGAGCAGCATTGGTTTCTATGTGAAGCCGTGTGGACCATTAAAGCAATCAATGATGATAATAGTAAACTTGTACAGTTGGTCACCACACTGAGAGAACGAGCCTTAACATGGTATATGAAGTATACCTCAGCGGTACCCAAAACACTTGTCCAAGTCAGGACTGCCATGATTAAAGAGTTCAAAAAACCTAAGTCTAAGTCACAGTGCATTACAGAGCTTAAAGACATCAAACAGTTACCTACAGAGTCAGTGTGGGACTTCAATTAGAAATTTAAAGCCCTTATAGACCAAGTCATCTTTGAGTTTGCACCGGAGCAGCATAAGGAATGGTTTATTGTAGCGCTGCTCCCTCATATCCAACTACCATTAATGCAGCAGAAACTCCAGATGCAGGACGACACATTGGAGATGGTGATGAAATAGAGGCTTTACCTCTAGCTGAAACTAGCACAAGTATGACAAATCTGCAAAACCAGTTGGCTAATCTCACGATACAGATGCATGAGCTTAATAAAGGGAAAGAGTTTGCGCAAGACATATGGTGTGTAAAGTGTAAAGCACAAGGCCATACTAAAGATAATTGTCCAGTCTTTGTAGAATATCTAGCAACCGGGGCTCCTAACCCCTTACCATGGACCCACGGGCCGTGGTGTGAAATATGCAAAACAAGAGGACATCTACCCCACCAGTGCCCCCTACTTCAAAAGTACGTACATACACCTAAGAACTTATACTGCATCTTTTGCAAGTTAGTAGGCCATGATGAACACGATTGCCGAGCTTATGATCTCATGGTCAGAGCAAAGCAAGACCTGTACAGAGTCCAATCAGAAACACAGGGTCCAGCAGCAGGACCACAGCATGATCCGGCTTATGGTGGCCGTGGAGGAGGATTCAGAGGACGAGGAGGATTCAGAGGCTTTGGCCATGGTCACAAACTAGTTACTTGTTACAACTGTGGAGTTGTCGAACATTATGCTAGGGACTGTCAGAGCCCTACCACCACATGTAACTATTGCAAATATTACGATCACGCTATAGAATACTGTCCTACCTTGATAGCTAAGATTAGAGAACCTAAGCCAGTAGTACACCAGAACATCCAGCTTATTGCTGCTAAGCAGGTAGAACCAGAACCAAGAGTCAACATTGTGATGCGCAGCGGTGCTTCCATCAATGGAACATCGCAAGATACTGAAAAGACCACAGGTCAGGAGTGGGTGCGTAAAGCTCCTAACAAAGCAACACCACTTGACCTGCAAAAGAATAAACAGACATTTCAGGAAGCTAAGACTTTCTTTGATGACCCTATGCAATCAGGATCGCAGGTACCGCCATCTAGGGGCATACCGCAGCAAGCACCTTGTGGCATTAGCCCTGAACAGATATCGCAGGCTACCACATCGGGCGCTTGTGACGAGGACGAGTTGGCAGGAAGTGTACAATCCTTCCTGCGCAGCTGTTTAAAACTCGTAAGAAATGAGCAAGCTATTGGAGAACTTCAGCGCATCATAGATCAGTGTCAGCCATCTTCTTCCGTGAGCAGTACAAAGCATGTTGTTCATAATATTATGGGACATACAAGAACAGGAAGAGAGATGCGACTCACAGCACAGGTTGGAGAATTTGAAATGGACGAGGTAATCCTAGATCTAGGATCAGAGGTAAATGTTCTGACTAAGTAGACATGGGAACATATGGGTAGCCCTAAGTTAGTCAGATCGCCTATCCATCTCAGATTAGCTAATCAACAGAGGGTATCACCCTCGGGTCGATTATCGCAGGTGCCAGTTGACATTGACGGAGTTCGCAGTTCTGCGAACTTTGAAGTTATAGAAATCATTGGCGACAGTAGACCATATCCAACACTGCTAGGCATTGATTGGGTGATCGGTAACATGGGTGTTATCGACCTAAAGAGAAGACAAATGACCTTTGAGGACGCGCAGATCTGGTTCATCGCACCATTAGATCCTCTTCAGGGTCCTAGATGCATTGAACCTATCCGAGCAGAGGAAGAGGCACGTAACATGGACAGTATTTATCAGATGACTGCGAACCAGAGTGACTACATCAACCTAACAGCAGAAGGAAACATTAGTTGGCGATGCGACAGCTCATGCGCATCGGATTCGGATGTTGGTCTAAAGAACTGGCAGAACAGCCTTTACGAAGTCTCAGCGTGCAGATGTGAGTACATGACTAACTCACTGCGATGGATTGGTGCAGAGGTCAACGATATTCCATCATATCATGGTCTAACAGATATCCAAGACTTTCTCACGCAGTTTGAACGATAGGTTCCTCACGAGCAGAGGATCGCAGCTATGGACCTTGCAGTACGAGCCACACCTACAAGATGGTGGTATGCACATAAAGAGAATATCGCATCATGGGATGATCTTAAGCGATTGATGGTGATCAGATTCTCTACTGACAAAGAATATGTCCAGCAGAGATACACAGGAGAAAGTGACCCCAGGTCACATATTCAGACATGTGAACAGAATTGGTCAGACATTCCCGAGGATGAATGGGTTCACCGATTCATTCACACTTTGGACCCAGTTCCACGGAACTGGTACACAGAGACGGAATTGCGCAAGGGAATGACTACATGGCCACTTTTAATAGACAACTTTCTACTTACCTTCGCTTTTGAATCTGAGTATCCAAATGTTGATCAGGCCCTAGATGTAATAAAGATTAAGATATTTGAGGATTGTACCCTATCAGTACAGACTCAACCTGAGTGGGCCATCCAGTTAGAAGAGGTGCTAGAGTGTTATAACTTCACATCAGAACCAGAGGAGGAGGATGACAATCCTCGCAACATCAACATTCCAGAGTCAGAAGGGACTCACGATGTCGATGGACCAAAGCTATAGATCCCAGCAATCACAGAACCAATCAAGATTAAAAATATCAATATTGGCACAGACACAGAACCAAAGTTTGCCTCTATTGGAGACTATTGGACTGATGAAACAGTGGGACAGATTGTAGATCTGCTACATGACTATCAGGACCTATTTCCCACCAAGTTCACAGAGATGAAGGGAATAGTCGGAGACCTAGGAGTAATGAGGATACCATTGAAAGAGGATGCTAGACCAGTTAAGCAGCGTCCATATAGATTAAATCCGCGCTATAAAGAAAAAGTTAAGGATGAAATCGATAAGATGTTAGCAGCAGGCATCATTGAGCCCGTAGAAGAGAGCGAGTGGGTTAGTCCCATGGTCATGCAAGAGAAGAAAACCAAAGGAGACATCAGGATCTGTGTTGACTTACGTAAACTCAACGACGCATCGCTTCATGATCCATTTCCGACACCTTTCACGGATGAAGTATTAGACAATGTGGGAGGACAGGAGGTCTACTCCTTCACTGATGGCTTTTCAGGCTATCACCAGATCAGAATCCACTCAGAAGATCGACATAAGACCATGTTTACAACATAATGGGACTCATTCCAGTATACGGCAATGCCCTTTGGTCTTAAGAATGCACCAGCTATCTTTTCTAGAGTAGTAGTTGCTGTATTTAAAGAATACATCCATAAATTCCTAGAAGTTTATTTCGATGATTGGACTGTATTTGGATTAATTGACAAGCACATAGGAGATTTAAGACTAATGTTAGAGAAATGCAGGCAGTACCAGATTTCTCTGAACTTGAAAAAATGTATATTCTGTGCGCCATTTGGTATTTTGTTGGGTCACATTGTTTGCAGGCAAGGCTTGATGGTAGATCCCGCAAAGATTACCATCATTGTAAATCTTCCAGCACCCAACTCAGTCAAACAACTGAGGACAGTACTTGGTCATACCGGGTACTACAGAAAATTCATCAAAGGATACGCTAAGATTACAGCACAGATGGAAAAAATGTTCAAAAAAGATGTAAAATTCCTATGGAATGAAGAATGCCAGCAGAGTCTAGATACACTTAAAGATAGGATGGTTACAACACCTATCTTAGTATTTCCAGACTGGACTAATCCATTTCATGTACATGTGGATGCATCTGGCATCGCACTAGGGGTTGTTTTAACACAACCAGGAGAAGGAGGTATCGATCATCCTATCGCATACTCCAGCAGAAAGATATCGACAACAGAAAAGAACTACACCACCACAGAAAGAGAAGGCTTAGCTATGGTGTACGTGCTACAGAAGTTCAGGCACTACCTGTTGGGTGCCTCGTTCAATATGTTTACGGACCATTCCACATTGAAGTATCTGGTCAATAAGCCAGTGTTAGGGGGAAGGATCTGCAGATGGTTACTCCTCTTTCAGGAGTATGATTTTGAAATCATTGTCAAACCAGGAAGATTGAATGCAGGACCTGATCATCTGTTGCGAATAGACTCAGGAGAAGAGCCAAGTAATCTAGAGGACAATTTGCCAGATGCGCAGTTGTTCTCTATTCAGATCGCAGATGAGTACTATGCTGATATCATTCATTTTCTCACTATAGGAAGGGCACCTGAGGAGTTTACCAAGCATCAAAAGAGGCAGTTGGTTGTTAAAGCAGCAGACTTCACACTGATCATAGGGTAGTTATATAAGTTAGGACCAGATGAAGTCCTGCACAGATGCGTGGTGCCGCATGAAAAAGAGGCTATTATTAAAGAAGCACATTCAAGTACCGCAGGAGGTCATTTCGCAGGAAAGTCGACTGCACAGAAAATCCTGACCGCGGGATTATGGTGGCCTACATTACATAAATATGCTAAGGACTTCTGCAGATGCTGCGATATCTGCCAGAGGGTAGGAAAACCCTCACGGAGAGATGAAATGCTGCTGCGACCACAGGTTACGTTGCGCGCATTTGACAAGTGGGCTATAGATTTTGTGGGTCCTATCAACCCACCAGGAAAATGAACTGGTGTGAGATATATCATCACTGGAACAAAGTACCTCACCAGGTGGGCAGATGCCAAAGAAGTAAGAAACTGTGATGCTGCTACAGCCACACAGTTCATTTTTGAAAACATCATCACTCGATTTGGATGCCCAGTAATTTTGATGAGAGATCAAGGCACACACTTCTTGAACCGCACCATTGAGGCCTTGATGGAAGAGTTTCAGATACAGCACCATAAGAGCACTCCCTACCACCCACAAGCTAATGGTACGGTGGAGGCCTTTAACAATATTTTAGAAAATGCTCTTACTAAGATATGCAACAACCAAAGGAATGATTGGGACCTCAAAGTTAACGCTGTATTATGGGCGTATAGGACTACATGCAAGAAACTTACAGGACACACACCTTTCAGCTTGGTGTATGGACAGGAGGTTGTTATGCCTATGGAGTATATTCTTCCCAGTTTAAGAATTGCTCAGATCACTGGAATGGCTGATACAGACATAGTGCATGAGAGTCTAGCGCATCTGCTTGCCTTAGAAGAAGACAGATTCATCGTCGGATTCCATCAGAAAGTGCAGAAGGCATGAGAAAAAGCTTGGCATGACAGACACATTAAGAGTAAGACTCTTCAGATCGGAGACCTAGTACTCCTCTATGACAGTAAATTTATTAAGTTTCTAGGGAAGTTCAAGACGCATTGGTTGGGGCCATTTCAGATACAGCAAGTTACAGAGGGAGGAGCCGTTCAGCTCAGCAAACTGAATGGGGAGCTTCTTCCCACGATGATCAATGGTAGTAGGCTTAAGCTCTATAGTGACAGCCACTCCACCTCTCAGCCCTAACTCTGAGTCACAAACAGTACAGATGTCCAGTGTAGTTGAAAGGAGGCATCGCACCAGGAATTAGTCTACACCGGCAGGTATTCTAAGTATAAGGAATCGCATAAGGACGGTTCATTTAAAAAATAAAAAAAAACCACTTAAGTTTATTTTTGAGCAAGTGATGCGGTGTAGCATCGCAGTAGCGCGATGTTTCTCCGTGCCACGTACCCAATTTTTGTAACGAGATAGAGGGCTAGTCAAGTTGCCTTCTGATAGGCAATTAATGAGGAAATGACCGGTATACCTTACCATAGATTTGGCAGCAGCATAATAAATTTATCCAGATTTAGCAAATCTTCGACGAGACCGGTGCCTGCACACACACGTTTCGAGGGAAATTGATCGGATTTCAGCATTTATTGAGGATCAGGATGACGGGTGTGGTCTCTTCCAAGCAATTAATACGATCGAAGGTTTCAGTCTAGATGATCATTGTGTCCGAGATTATTGACTTTGGCATAAAAGCAGAAATTATTCATTCGGGAGGGTTACATTTGCAAAGAGCCGAGAGCTATAGAGTGCATTGTTAAGTCTCCCCTGTCCAGAGCTAATTTTGTTACAGAGTGCTATGATTTCCAGAGTTTGCAGCCATTTCCAATCCAAAGTATAACACCGAGTGGGTTCTGTCCGAGGAGGAACCTTTAGAAGACATTTTGAGACGCTTCGAGCATGGTGGTCGTATGTCCGCTATGGCGACGCCGCCCAGGGTTGTGAAATTAGGAACATCACAGGTAAGAAAATTTCCAAGAATGAGGAGTCAAGTGCAGGATTTAGAAGATGTCATCAAAGTCTCTGCTGAAAAGAAGAATAAAGTCGAGCCGATCACTGAAGATAAGAAAGCAGAACAGAGGAATAATGAGAAGAAATCTCCCGCTAGGAAGAAAGTAAAAATGATAAAAAGACGGCAACGGGAGAAGGGAGATGACCTATCTCATCAGCTAAGAGAAGAGCAAGAGGTTCCAAGGTGAAGCTACAGCAGGAGAAGCCTGTTGGTAGTGGCTCGGGGACGAGCCACAAGTAAGTGTTAGGGGGCTGTTGGAGCAGAGTCCCGCAGCTACAGGAAAAGCTGCCATTTTGGCAGATAGATAGTTTGGTGAAGACAAAGAGATAAAGGTGAAGCTACGACGCCGTATCATGTTTCTAGCTGCAGAGCAGAGCCGGAAACCGTGACTATTTGAACAGAGAAGTCAAAGGAGACGACAGTACCTGAGCGGCCGAGAAGAGAGAGCTCAACCACTGCATTGAAGGCAGCGGCGAAGACAGGAGGGATCAGCTACCCTCATAAAGGAAAAGGAGCGACGAGGCCGAGGTATTGAAGACGAAGGATAGAAGAAGGGAAGTGGTGCATAGTACCCATGGTCGGCGCCGGGAAGCATGGAAGACTGCAGAGAGCAGTGGTGTGATGGAAAGCGGATACCCCAAGTACAGATATGCCGACTGTCACTAGTTAGGGTTTGGGTTACTGTTGGGACAGGCCCACAGTGTTGTAATGGCAAGACCTTCAGGCCACCTATAAAGGGATGCATTTTGTAGTGTAAAAGGTTGGCATTTTGAGCATTTTAAGCCATCCAGCTAGTCAGACTATCAGTAGTTTGTTAGTTCACTGTATTTTGTATTGTAACAATCTGCGGGGATTGACAGAGAGAGAGAGATAGAGAGAGAGAGAGAGAGAGTAGAGTATATTGTAAGAAGGCAATATAGAGAAGAGATCTAAGAGAGAAGGGCTCCAGGCTGTGTGCGGAGTTACCCAGAAGATCTCTAGCTGCATATGCGGTACAGCAGAACTGTGTACCTCTCTCAAGTTATAATATAGAAACACAGTTCTGTGGACGTAGCTTCTACCCTGGAAGTGAACCACGTAAAATATGAGCGTTGTGTGATTGATTCATGTGATTGTATTTGCTTGTTATATCTGTCATTCATTACATGAACTTTGCTTACAGTAAATGTATGTGTATGTTATTCAGTTCACAGCATAATAACAGGATAAATGCAAGTTGAAGTCTTTAAGTATTCTGTATAAGAGTCTGTCTAAGTTTCACTTGAGACAGTTAAGAGTCGCAGTGTAAAACAGTCTCATGTGTTGAGTGTTGTAAGTTGAACACCAGTACGCTAGGTACGCTGAGGCGCAGCGGTAGGATATCGCAGGGAGGTGATATCGCACCATCAGAGGAGCTGTGGTACGCTGCGGTTAAGAACCGAGCGAAGGAGAAAGTGACGTGTTGCCAGGATGCGGCGGTGCGATAAGGATTAGAATCATCGTGAGTAAGAGGAAACTGCGCAGCGCAAAGAGGGAGACATCTCGCAGGCTAAGAAGAGCTGCGAGGCACATATAGGACGCCATACAGAACCTGACCAAAACACCTGAGTCTTTGGTCAACCCATTAGAGTCACTTCGGGTGAGACTTCAGGCCGCTCCGCAGTCTGTTGCCGAAAGGGCCAGTGAGCTAGGGGTTTTGTTGGTTAATTATAGTAAACCCGGGTCTACCCAGACGACCAACACAACCCATGGTTGTAGGAGGGCCTTGCATATGGTTTTAAAACCATGTGTGGGGAAATGATGCAATGTTCATTCCTAACAAAATAAAAAATAATAAAAAATATTATATGTCGGCCATAAATGATATTAAATATTAATAATAAAAATATTATATGTGGACCTTAAATAAAAAGATGTGTCTTTTGGTTTGAATCAAATCAATGGATACCTAAGAAGAGGTTTGCACCTCGAGATATTTGATCCATCTCGGGGCTTGATAGAGCCTAGGATTTGGATCTACGCTAGTATACAAGCATTAGCACAAACTAAATTACACCATAACCTTAGATATGAGGTCATGATAAATTCATATATAGATGATCTCTATGATTCTTTGCACTTGCAAATTCATATTACATTTATCAATGCATCACAAAATTAAAAATGATCAAGTCCTTTATACCTGAGCATGCACTTCTTAAATAATATCATTCTCAAGATCTCATGCATCATCACACTTATTAGCATATTTTGATGATAACATAAACCTAGATAGTTTAACACATATGATCATGATCATAAATAAATTCTAAATTTCTTACGCTAACAAAATATGATCATAATGAGTCACATAACTCTTTTACACAAAAATGATCAACTAGAAGTTATCATAATTATGATCACAAGTCAAGATTCAATCAAATGAAGAGTTAAGTAATATTTCTCACTTATCACATAAAAATATGCTTGGGCCAATCCTTCTAGGATTTGTTGGTTATAACTGACATACCTCTCCAAGTCGTCATAAATTCCACATTCTATCAAATACTTTTAATGATATAACACATATTTTTATTCAGCTGTCTCAAAATCATTGATTTTAAATCTAGTTAATTAGAGAGATAAACCAATTGTGTAAATATAAGATCTTTATTGTCTTTATCACTTTGGTGGCCAATCAACCCCTATGGCCAAGATAATAAAGTTCAAACCCTTACTGTTAGTTTGAAAATGTTGAAACTATTATTTTAGGATCACTGTAGATTCTGTTAGAGTGCAAAACAAATTTATCTACAAACCTTGAGCCCTGATGCCATGTTAAAATTTGGGTTAGGTTAGGGTTTAATATACGAAAATTAAAATTTTTATACTTTAATGCAAAAACCAAAAATAAAACAAAGCTATATCTAGAACAATATTGATGTAATAAATTCAAAACATAGTTTTCATCTCTTTCAACTTTAACACTCCAATGGTCACTATGTTATAATTGGTCCTTGAGATAATTTATCAATTGCAATATACAAAACATAAACAATAACAATAGTACAATACAAACTAATGAAAAAAAATTAAAAAACAATAACAATGTTGGTTTAGATCCGGCTTAGATCTATCTTATACTTAGATACTTTTGGAATCAGACCTTGTCACCATAAGGGAAATCCGCCAAAAGGAACGGATGACATACCTTGAGAGAGAGAGAGGGTTAGAGTGTTGTAGGTTTAGGTTAGAAACATACAATAGAGAACAATATATCTCAGTCACCAAGAGTGAATACCCCTGTAGGATAACAATGGTAATATTCATCCCCAAAGAAGATCTCAATACAGGTCTTGCAACAATAGGAGAGAACAACCTAGCTCTAGTGGTCATAAAACAATCAAAACCCAACAAAATGAATGTCAAATAGTTCATGGCTCAGCTAGATAGAGCCACCATAGTCCAATATCATCCATAGATGGATTACATAGTCCACGACCCAATGGAAGAGACTATTACAGTCCACGTCCCAACCCTATAGCACTGCAAAATAGTCATGGCCTGCTAAGAGGAGGCCCACATAGTCACGCACAACCTCAAGAGGAACAACAACAGCCACAACATTCTAGAGAAGATAAAACACAATCATTCCCAACTTCAAAAGGGACAACAACAGTCACAACCTTTAGAGAGGGTCAATCACAATCACGACCGTTATAAGGAATCAAAACAAACACACCTAGCCCACAAGGGCTCCAAATCAGTCACAGGCTACTAGAAGGAGGATATCACAGTCACGCCATCCAAAGAGGTGTCACAAACAACCCAATATAGTCACGACCTAGTCCCCGAGGAAATATGAGCAACAATAACCAAAACGTCCACTCAAAAGCAACAATAACCCTTAGGCGTCAAGTACAAACAAAAAACAAGCATTCAAAGATCATATATGAACTTCTCTTATGTCAAGATGCCTTTCAAGAATGAAGATATGAACTTAATTCATAATATTGACAAGTCTTCTAGATAGGTCACTTAGATATCCCTAGGTTTTATGATGGTTACCGAAATAAAACATAAAATAAAGTTGAGTACTTGACTTAGAGTAGGGTACCAAAGGTCATATGGTCAAACATAATAAAAAAATAAAAATAAATAAGGTTAAGTCACCATAGAAAATGTGGTCATGGTACCACACACAATAAGGGAACTATGACTAAGAGTAAGATAAAGGACCAATAGTCAACTAAATGGGTCACAACAAGGTGGTATGGAAACCCCATTTCCCACAAGACCATGCGTACTATAAAGTGGGGAAACAACCCTTTTTACCCACAGGACCAACAAGACCAAGGACTTTAATCTTTTCTTTCTCAAGGTATATTGTCACATGTGTTCCATATATTTTTATAATCACTGTATAAGGAAAAATCCAAATTGGATGATTTGATCCTCTAGTCCTCAATACTGTTCCCAAGGGTTAAGTGCTAGTAACTTCATTAAGGGGTGGCCAGTCCCTTGAGAAACAACCTAGCAATAACCGATTAGGAGAGAGAAAATCACACATCATCATCTTGGTCAACTCACCAAGATCCACCTTGTTAAATGACTAGGTATGTACCTACAGGAACTACTTCGTTCCAAACCAAGAATTTGTTTGGTCCTAGACCAAGAAGTGTCTGCCTCAACCTGCAAGAACTGCTTGGTCCCGGACCAAGATACCCTAGAGGCATATAGGGGCCCTAGCCACAGGTTAGGGACTTTGCCATGGAATCTCAACCTACTTGGTCCTAGAATAAGAACCATAGGATACTACTGGGGTCCCTAGGGTACCTTCTAGGGACTTAATCTGCCTAGTTAACTGACCAAGACCCCTATTTAACTGACTAGGGTACCATTCTCCCTGCGAATGGGTCTTGCAACTGCATTATCTTTAACTCCATCATCATTGCTTTTGAGGGCTTCTATACTTGACTTCATGGATTCAAGACTTGATGATTTTAGGTCTTCATGGTTCTAGGTTTGTCCCAAAAACAGAGTATTGCACAATCCTTAACTCCAACTTTCATCCAATATGATTTCAATTATGTCCTTATGGTCCAGTACTATACTTCATTACAAGGTCTCAACTATCAAATGGTTTTCTTGGACGATCATATGGTTTTATTGGGATGTCAATCAATTGAATTCAAATCTGATTAGAATATTTAAACAACTTCATATGTTCTTCATCATTTAATCCTTCAAAATAACAACAATGTAAACAAACTCAACCTCCTCTTGAATGATGACCCCAATTGGCATCAATGACAACAAATGTCCAACAAAGTTATCTCGATTTTCGATGAAAATTTTTTAGGCACCTTCCAATCTATCCTTGAACATAAGGCTAGTTGATGCCATCTTTGAGCTCTAACACACAAACTTCCAAATATGAGAACTACCTTTGAAACCCTCAAACTAATAGTCCCAAGTTCTAACAGCTGATATACTATCGTAAAATTTTCAGATCCTCTCAATCATAGAATCTCTATTACCATGTGAAAATTCCAAATCCTAGGTGATTTCTATGCTTATGTTCTCAATTAAACAAGATTGTTATTTAATTTCATAAATATAACTTCTTCATAGAGAAAGGGTCACACAAATAACTGGAAAGTAAATAGGAAAAGTGTAAAGCCATTACACAAATACACTAAATTTTTCCTTCAAATCAACTTATCGTTAAGGAAACCTACACAGTTAATAAAAAAAAATAGTTGCACCGTAAATAAATATACCCCAAACCTAACGTTTACATCTTGTTGAAGAGAAGTTAATCTTGCACATAAATTGAGGAATTGTTGTACACTTGTATGGTCCTATACAACCCTATCTGCAAAATTGTACATGCTGTATTGTACAGATACACAAATCCATATGACTATATAGACAAATATTGTACATGTAGTCTTCGACCTGCAAATATGTTGGTTGATCCTCTTCTTGTGAATTCACTTTCTCTCTTCCGATCACTATCCCTTTCTGACAAAACTTGAGTCTTAACACTCCATATTGATGTGATTTATACTTGAGTTGGAACTCTAATATACCAAAACCCTTATCTCGAAGTGAGATGTATGGTGGATATTAATCCAAATCACTAAAACTAATGTATATATACTTTATTAGGCTCAATCAGCTAAATTTAAGACTTTCACTTTATTTTCAATGTGAGTTACAAAATAGAATTATCTCGAACTACTTCTTGCAAGTTCTCATAACTACATTCTTCAACATGAAGTTGGATGCAAAGAATGAGATATGCATCTTCATGGAATACAATGAAAAGAGGAGCAAATGTGAAGAATGGGATATGCATCTTCATGGAATACCATGAAATCATGATGTAATAGTCAAAAAATCATTTACTGAAACTTCTCAAACTTCCACTTTCGAAAATACAAATAATCCAGGAATAGATAAAATGTTAATAAAAATATGATATGATTATTTTGCAGTGATAAAGTAGCCCATATATATAGGCCTTACATAGTGACTATTCACTACGAGATATGCCATTTAGTTAACCTTATTAATTTATATCATTATTATTTATTAACGACAATTATCTAATTTTTATTTGTTACATTGCCTTCTCCTTAACATGCTTCGTCCTCAAAGCATAGTTTATTGTAAGACTTTGTCCTCTTGCTTGTAACGACTTTTCATGATGTTGTGAGCTTGAAACTATGATACTTGATGAAACTAGGAAATATAATATTCGGAGTCTTGAACTAATGTATTTCATTTTTTGTGGTGTGATCCATTCCAAATCTACCTTCATTGGAACTGTTTGATGAATTGAAATTCTCATTTTAGGCTTCCATAAAATTCATCGATATTGTTTTCGTTCTTTTTCGATGTTGTAGTTGGTTTGTTTGTAAGATGAACGTTGTTTATTTTCTTCTTGACTTTGATGTTGGTCATAATGAATTTTAAGATTTGGGTGACGATAAGGCCTTCAAGTCATTTGTGGAACCCTTTTAGAAAGTTTAATTGTTTGTGCTTCATGTGATTTACTAGTCGATAACGAATCTGAGGATTTTTCTAGCTTTTCAACTTTTATTTTTTTATTTGTTCAATCAATCCTTGATTTAGATTTTTTAAATGAGAATTTTCTTCATCTTTTTCTAATACATTCTTATTGAATTCTTTTTGGAGATATTCTTCTTTTTTTGTGGAATTTCTCTTGTTCTTCTTCTTGCATTTTTTTTCTTTTTTTTTTAAATTCTTGATCTGCGCGATCAAGTCTCGAGTGTGATTTTAGGATTCCATAAAAGTCATCGATATTGTTTTCGTTCTTTTTCAATGTTGTAGTAGGTTTGTTTGTAAGATGAACACTGTTTATTTTCTTCTTGACTTTGATGTTGGTCATAACGACTTTTAAGATTTGGGTGACGATAAGGCCTTCGAGTCGTTTGTGGAACCCTTTTAGAAACTTTAATTGTTTGTGCTTTGTGTGCTTTATTGGTCGATAACAACTCTGAGGATTTTTCTAGTTTTTATTTTTTAATTATTCAATCAATCCTTGATTTAGATTTTGTAAACAAGAATTTCTTTATCTTTTTTTCTAATACATTCTTATTGAATTCCTTTTGGAGATCTTCTTTCTTTTGTGGAATTTCTCTTGTACTCTTCTTGCGATTATTTTTTCTTTTTTAAATTTCTTAATCTATGAGATCAAGTCTTGACTATGATTTTAGGCTTCCATAAAAGTCATTGATATTGTTTTCGTTCTTTTTCAATGTTGTAGTTGGTTTGTTTGTAAGATGAACGTTGTTTATTTTCTTCTTGACTTTGATGTTGGTCATAACAACTTTTAAGATTTGGGTGATGATAAGGCCTTCGAGTCATTTGTGGAACCCTTTTAGAAAATTTCACTGTTTGTGCTTCATGTGCTTTACTGGTCAATCAATCCTAGATTTTTGACTTTACGACTCTAAGTATTTTTCTAGATTTTCGACTTTTATTTTTTTATTTGTTCAATCAATCCTTGATTTAGATTTTTAAACGAAAATTTCCTTATCTTTTTCTAATACATTCTTATCGAATTCTTTTTGGAGATATTCTTCTTTTTTGTGGAATTTCTCTTGTACTTCTTGCGATTTTATTTCTTTTTTAAATTTCTTGATTTGTGTGATCAAGTCTTGACTATGATTTTTCAAACGGGTAATTTCTTCATCCTGACTAGCGACAACCTTTTCAACTTCTTTCTTCTTCTTTTGTTCTGACTTATGATTGTCCTGTGAAATCATCTTCGATATATCCTTGAAGTCTTCAGATGTTGGAGCTTCCAAATATGACTCTATTGTAACATCCCGTAATGTGATTTTCTTCTTCTTGTAAGGAAATGTTAGAAACTCCTTTTCGGCATTTAAGAATAAAGTCCCTAATGTTTTTATCCAAGGTAAACCCCAAATTATGTCACCGTCAAAGCTCCATATATAACTTACAATAAATTTCGATGTGACCATATATTCTCCAACATTCAATTGTAAACCACTTATTTCAAATTGTTTCATGTCCCAAAAGTCTATCCTTTCATCATATTTGACTCGGGAATCATTAAATAGTTAACCAATTATGTACTAATATAATTATTACTTTTAGCAGGTGTAATAAAAATGATGATATCCTTTTGTGCAAATGTCTCTTTAGTTCTAATTAGTATTGCAACATTTCTTTTTTAGGTGATATGGAAATTTTCTTTCTTTTCAACATCAAAATCCATATTCTAATTTTTTTTTAAATTTTTGTCAATAATCTTTTTTTTCTAATATTTTTTTTTGACAAGAACAACTATGATTTTTATTAATTGAACAATGGTATAACCACCGAGAAAGTTTCTACAAAGGTCAGAAGCTGACCATTACAGGAAGAAGCCACAAAACAAGAAAGGTTGACATTACTGCAGATTATACATAGAGAATTACTATCTTTGCACAGAGAGAACATAGATAATAGACTTAGCTTACTACTACTGGAAACAAAATTCCAAAAAAGAGAACCCCCATGGGAACCTGTCTACTTTCCTTGAGCGCCACCATCCCGACTTGAATTTGTTGTTGTTACTCCACCTGGTGCCATTTTTTCCACTACCAGCTCCATCTTATTGAACGTCACTTCCAGCTCTGCCATCATTCCAGTCATCGCGCTTTCAGTTTGAGAAATAGACTACGAATTCTTCACGCAAACGGGAGAGGTCTCTATCCACCAATTCCAGACGTCTTCCACCTTCAATATCAATTTGTTTCAAATAGCTCTTATGTCTGTTAAGTTTCCTCCGAATTGCCCACAGCTCAGCAGTGACCGAGAGGGTTGGGGCAGAAGAAGTAGACGACTCTG
The DNA here is from genome assembly GCA_001517045.1 of Pseudotsuga menziesii. Classification (NCBI taxonomy): domain Eukaryota; kingdom Viridiplantae; phylum Streptophyta; class Pinopsida; order Pinales; family Pinaceae; genus Pseudotsuga; species Pseudotsuga menziesii. Next base: position 187,014 of record LPNX010580322.1, on the reverse strand, counting down.
GAGAGGAGTCCATGATTCCTGATGCAGCAACAAGCCTGAAGCATACAACCAGATCTCCACTCTGTAACCAACGAACAATGCATAATGCATCAATTCCTTGCATGTCTCGGCCTGATAAAACTATCTGGATGCTCAATAAATTCATGACCTCAGGAGGATCCTTCATACCGATCACTTGTCAAGGATGGAACAACAGAGGATGATTAGGCAGATCCCAAATGCGGGGAGCTTCGATCATCTTGGTATGGACTGACAAAATTCGAGTGTGGACGGGACAAAGGAGGCAAGCATATAACAACTGCATGCAGCAGACCACGTGCCCGCATGAGTGCAACCCCTTTGCCACAATCCTGCATGATGGAGGATGGGACAAAAGGTTGCCACATGGGGAGCTTTGGGACAAGCCCCTAGCTCCCTTGCCCATGGGCCTATGGGATATGGAAAAGGGAGCTAGCTCCATTCAATACTAATGCTCCTTTGCTAAAGGATGTGGCGATATTAGCCGCGAGATCAACTTGATCATTTAATCCTCTTAAGACATGGAAATAGACAATCCTCCATAATGATTTGGAGAGGCTTTTAATCCTTTTAATCCGTTGACTGAGTTTTATCTGGGATGGAAGGGAGCTAATAGTTAAGGATTGTATGACTAGTCTTGAGTCCCCAATCACCGTAATTTCTAAAATTTCTTGGCTTCAAGCTTGGGAGATTCCCTACCAAAGAGCAAATACTTCTGCGACGTTGTTAGTTTCATCACCTAGTCCCCAAGAATACATGTGTTCTTAAATTCCAACGGGATTAATGAGAATCCTTCCCCCTCCTACCGCCTCTATTTTTAATAATTATTATTACTATTATTAAAAATAATAATATTATTGATGATGATGATGATGATGGTTAACGTCCCCTGAGACCAAAATTTGGTCTATCGGACCCTGAAGAAGAAAATTAATTAGTTTGTTTTAAAGTTATATTTCTATGCTCAAAGAGCTTGGAGAGAAGCGTCCCGAGCTTACTATAATTTTGACAAGCTAAAAGGCTAGGAATGTCGGTATTGTAACAAAGGTTATGAAACTGGGATCTAATGTGGGTGTATGCAGGGCACTCTAAGAGGAAGTGATTTTCATCTTCAATGTTCATACTCTCACAAAGGTGGCAGATCCTTTCTTCCCAAGGAGTTTTAGGGACTGTCCAACGACCAGTTTCGCTGTGGAGCTCATACGAGTTCATTCTTATCTTAGCTATATTAATTTTTTTCTTAGGACTGATTAGAACCGAGAGATAGTTTTGATCTTCAAGAGTAGGGTTGATGACCTCCTTATAATATCTTAGTTTTCTTTTGGCCTCTAAATCTTTCTCACACCACAATTTTTCTTTAAACTTAGAAGCAATAGTATTTTTAATGTTATTACTATTTTGCAATGCGACAATTTCATCAATCTTCCAGTGATTTAACCAAGACCTGGTATCTTTATACCACCCACGCTTGAGTCTT
>LPNX010580322.1:129243-185473 GCA_001517045.1 Pseudotsuga menziesii | reverse complement strand
ATCAATGTAAATGCCGAAAAGGGTAGGGGAGAGGGGGCAACCTTGTTTAACTCCGATATTACACTTAATATCTTTCGACCACCCCTCATTGCTTTTAAACATGGCAATTACATTCTCGTAGAGCCTTATCGCAGCAGCTCTCAGCTCGAAAGGAACCTTAAGCTCTTCTAACCTATTCCAAAGGTTATTTCTAGGTACCGTATCGAAAGCTTTTCTAAAGTCCACAAAGCAGCAAAAGAGATCGGATTTGTCATTGCGGCACTCCTCCATAATGATCCTAAGCGTAATAAGGTGGTCTGTTGTTGAGTGATGCCTTCTAAAACCTGCTTGACCTTTAGCCCGCTTGCCTTCACTTTCAAGCCAAATGTTGATCTTCTTTTCCAAAATAATACCATATAACTTGGCCAAGAGGGGGCTAATCATAATAATCCGATAATTTGAGGGGTTATTTGTATCCCCGCTTTTAAAAATAGGGATAATGAGGCACTGAGTCCAAGGCTTAGGGAACCCTTGCTTGACTGCTTGATTAAAAAGCTTGTGGATGTGAGGGATGAGGACAGGACCTCCAATTTTTAAGATTTCTGCCTGGTAACCTTCAATGTCCTTAGCTTTTCCATTTGCTAGACGCTTAACCCCAAAATCTATGTCTTCTAAAGAGAAACTTCTTTCGTTGTGAGAAGGGTTTCAAAGTTTTCTATGACATTTGGGGAGTCATAAAGCTTTTGAAGATAGGAATTCCAGTCGTGCAAAGAAATTTTATTATTATCTTTAGTTTTTCTAGTTAGAATCTGCCTTCAGAATTTCTTAGGAGCCGTCTTAGAGAGGTGTAAGAGATTGTCTTGCCTTTTGTGAAGATACTGCATTTTTTTCTTTTAGTAAGGACTTTGTATATTTTTATTTTGTTAATTTTAAGAGAATCATCAAGAGCTTCCCTAATCTCTCTTCTCACATTTTTACAATCAGTATCATACCAAGGGTTGGTGTTTTTATTCTTTTTATTACTCGAAACTTCAATTGAGAACTTGTTAATGGAATAAGAGAGGGTTTTAGTAAAATTATAATATAGGTCTTCTATGTTGTCTATACTTGATAAAGGAAGCAAATTAATTTTTAACTCATTTATTAAAAAGATCCTTTTTATTTCTATCAAAGAACAAGTTCGTTTGATTAGAGTGATTATCCTCTATAGGATCACTATGGATGTCATAGTTGAGAGTTACCATTAAAGGTTTACGATCCGAATCAGGCTCATGGTCGTTTATTATGGTCAAATTTATGATATTGTTGTATAAAGAAATATCAGAAATAACATAATCTACTACGCTGCTACCAAGCCCATGGATACATGTCATCTGGCTAAAAGTGGGCCACTTCGTTAGACAGTTATTCTATATTATAACAATATAGAATAACCAAATATTAAAATTTGATAGTATATGTACCAATAATATATCTTTATATATAATTAATAAACTTTCAATAATATATCTTTATATATAATTAATAAACTTTTGAAATTCTCCTTTATTTTATATCTCATCTTTTGGAAATATTTTATATCAAATCCTTTTGGAAAAAACACTTTAGTTTTAACGCTCCTTTTTTACTTTCTTTCTTATTTTTCCTTTTTTCCTTTTTCTTAGTTTTAAAGCCCCTTTTTTAGTTTCTTTCTTATTTTTCTCTTTCTTATTTAATGCCAAAAAAATTAATTGATTCAAAACATATAGACAATATATGTAAAAGCCCCGAGCAGGGCTTTACTAAATCCGTTTAATGGAATGGAACTTCCTCCCACCCGGTCTAGCCAATAAATTATATGGGCCGGTTACGGTAGATGAGATGAATTGAAGGGCCCTTCCTTCCCACATCCCCTGTTCTAAGGATGATTGGCCCTACCTGAGCATGGAATTCGACCTGGACCGTGCCTCATAACCTGCTACTCCTCCTTATCGTTTCACCCTGAGGTTCCACCGAAGGTTTCTTATTCCTGCTATCCGGGCTTCTCCTCCTGCTGCCTCATTGAATGTTGGACCTGCCTCTTCAATCCTAGGTGATTAAAGTAGTTCTCATTCGAGACAGAACTAACAGAACTAATGACTAATTTCTTTGGAGGAGCTTCTCTTCTTTTCCGGGGTGGGAGAGCTTATTATATTATAGGCCTGAACCCTACCTCCCATAACAAAGACAAGCTCCCTACCCAAGAACTAGTGCTCCAGGGCTAAAATAGGACTAAACTATCGTCCGCCCACTCGAATCCCAGAAGGGCGGGGTAGGGTTTATCTTTCATATACCATATCAATAACCTCGAAGTCGGTGATACTCTGCACTTCTCCTAGGTTTACTGCAACATTCTCCAGGCGTCCAACTGGGTATATCCGGTACTGGTTGGCGAGTCGCCACTGGATGGGGATAACACCAACTCGTCGAAGTTGAAACCAGATGCATATAGAGACTCCCTCGGAAATAGCTAAATAAAACTCCCTCGGAAAAGGAAAAAAATGTAACTTCCACTTTCGAAAATACTAATCTAAAAAATTGATAAAATTATGATTGATAAAAATATGATAGGATGATTTTACAATGATAAAGTAACTAGTAAAAGCTCAAGAAAGGGCTTTACAAAATCCGTTTGATGGAATGGAACTTCTGTAACTAAATTAAATAAAACTATAAAAATATTAATCCATAAATAAATATAAAAAATAAGGGCTTTACAAAATCCGTTTGATGGAATGGAACTTCTGTAACTAAATTAAATAAAACTATAAAAATATTAATCCATAAATAAATATAAAAAATTATAAAAATATGGAGTAAGGACTATTTGAACTTAGAATCGGGTGAGTTTTCTGGCCAAAATCCGGTGTAAATTGTTTAAATGGTAGTTTTCAGTAATTGAAATTGCATAATCTAGATACCTCAAAGGTAATCCAGAGACCTGAATCCATTTCTGAAATAAAAATTGTAATTTAACACTAAGAATCTCATTTTCAATGATAAATCATGTTGCCAGATTCCTGCAAACTTGCCTGCAAAAACCAGAAAAAATGCAAATAGTCTAGAAATTAACTAACTCTTGAAAAATGATTAGATGATTTCATAAAGTATTCACTAAAAGATATGTAACCTAATTAATTTATATTATTATTATTTAATAACTACAATTATCTAATTTTTATTTGTTACACATGACCAGAAAATTAATGCTTTATTCTCTTCGCTCCTAGTTAGCGTTTCATAGCTAGTGCATAACAAAGTTCAATTTCAGTCGAAAAGAATCATATTCCCATTAATATTTAGATTTTTTCATTAAAATACAGACTTGTAATGGACATCGAATATATGCATGTACAAACGCACATAGAATGCATACTTGAAATATATAGAATTCAGTGACATTACAGATTACAATGATTTGTTGGGGCCTGCTTAAAAATAACATTAAATGACAAATTAATGTTTTCTTATGGGCATTCATATTTTTTAATTTTGAAAATTAGTTAATCTATCCTGAGAAAATACAATTGGCTATCCATGGATGGACTTCATGCCTTTCCCTCCTGTGCAGCGTACAGAACCTTAATCTCCTCCACATCATCATAACTCCCCAGAAAAATAGGGGAACGCTGGTGAATCTTAGTGGGAACCAGATCAAGTGCCTGCATGAGAGTAGCTTGTGCTATTAGAATAACAGATGCCCAACACAATTAATTATAATTCATTTTAGGCTACTCAAGCTAGTCAAATTTACATACTCGTATGTTTCCTGTGAAAGCTTGACCTCCTGCTTGCTCCATCAAGAATGACATGGGGAACACTTCGTACAGAACACTTTGCACAATACAAAAGCATATAGCCATGTCAGTAATAATAATGTATATTGCTTTCCTGTTTCGGATTAATTAGATCCCATATGCTATTAATATATGAGTAATGTCATTTAGTTGGAACTGCATTAAGGTGACCTTAATATGAATTCATACCGCAATTTTCCATTGGGACTTTTCTTATCTCCAGGGTACATGAAAATACCACCATAGAGTAGAGTTCTGTGCACATCAGCTACCATGCTGCATATAAGGAAACCACACAGCCACAGATTTAGATTATGACAAGAAAATATATTAAATTCCAAATCATGGTTCTTAATATTTATGCATGAAGTCCTGTCCTCTAATATTTAGAGATAAGCAAACATGGCATGGTTAGAAACAGAGTTGTCAAAACTATCAGGAAGGAGTATTAAAATTAACAGAGGACCTTCCAATATATCTGAGAGACTTGGGAGATGATCCATCCTGGGGAAATTTGCATCTCTCAACGTACCTGCAAACAATGGTGGGTATTGGAAAAAATTGTTTGTGAATTTTGTCCAAATATAAAAACTAACTCCATGAATCATCATGCATGCTTACTTCCTGGTTGCCTCATCCCAGTTCTTTGCATTGCCTTCGTTCACTGAGTATATTTTTCCTTTCTTTGGTATCTGAACAAGTACTCAACAATGCACTCAGATCCATGTAAAACGTCCCAATCAGATATTGGGAAAACCATGTTTCTTTTGAATTCATTTTGCGTTTTCAGAACCAAATTAAAATTAAAATTACATTACCTTTATGTCAGGATGAGTCAAAATGAATTCCCCAAGGGAGGGGTCTAGTGTAAAGCCATTTACACCACTGCCAGTGCTCAGCACAAGCTACACACCAGAAATTAGCGGTCAATATGATTATTTAATGACAGTAAAACTAATGAAACCAAAGCTCATCCTTAAGAATTGTATAACAAGGATAAATAAAGCAAGAATTCTTATCTAAAATCAGTTGTAGATATAGTGATCAATCTAAAAAAAAGTGCAGTTAAAAGACAAGAGCATCTAATATATTAGATCTTAATGGTTTTAGAAATTAATTGCAGGCCTCAAACAGGAGTACTGTTTAATGGGTATTATTTGTTATCATCTTTACTGTTTATTTGTGAACCATTTTCAGAAAAGATTGAGGTCAAACAAACATGTATATTTACTTTCCAACTAATAACTACCCATATAGAAACCCTTTTTTTCTTTGAGATAATATCATAATTCATAGTTTCATACATTAACCAACCAAAGTCCTTGATGATATATAGATGGAGGGAGGGTAACTGTGTCTTCAAGAGGAGATTTAATACCGTGCAAGAACTCCCGTACATGCAATAACCTGCTGCAACCATGTTCTTGCCTGGTTTGAGAACATCACTCAAGGATGCCTCTCCTCCATCCTTCACCAAGTATATTCCAAATATCTACAAAGAAATCATTAAATCCTATGAAAATATGTTGATGATTATCATTAATTTGTCTCAATAGCAGAGTACTTCTTCTCCATTAACAAAGAAATTATGCATCCAATTAATCCAGACTTCGGATTTTTATGGAAAACAAGACAGATTGAAATAACATCAAACCCTCATTCACCAGATTCATCTTCACATTCATTCACAGGCAGGTAAAGGGCTTTATTAAATATCTTACCGTACCAATTGACACTCCACAATCGATGTTGGAAGAGCCGTCGAGTGGATCGAAGACTACACAATACCTGCATAATCAGGAGCCAGGATTAGATGTGAGTGCTTTGCCCATAAACTGCCTTGAGAATTTAAAGTTATTCATATATAATCCATCTCTATAGATAAAATAATGTATTTCCTATAGGTATCATTTGGTAACTACCAATTTCTAATGAAACTTCTAATGAGTTTCAATAGTTCTTTTAGAATTCATTGCATGAGGTGAAACTCACAGGGAAGAAGAGAAGAAGGAAAGGAAGTAAGTTCCAACAGTCACCTCCTTCTACTTGTACCAGGCAATTAAGACTTCATGCAAATGAAACATTGAGAATTTAAAGTCCTTTATACCTAAGAATATCTATTTATATGGATATTATTTAATACTATCCATTTTGAAATTCATGAGTTTCAATAGTCCTTTTAACACTCAATTCATGACAAGAAGCTGAAGAAGAGAAAAATAATCCTCTCCTCTTAGCACTGTGAAAAGAAAGAAAAAGGAAGTAGGTTCCAAACTTAACCTGTCACCTACTACTTACACCAAGCAATTAAGACTTCAAGAAAAGATTTAAACTTATTCCAAAACTTCTTTAAGAAAAACTTACAAGTAGGAAAGTGAATATTAACAATATGGATTTTAGGTCAATTCTCAATAATAAAAATTAACAAAAATGTGAAGATGGCAAAACCTGGATGCAATTAATCCCCAAAAAATTTAAATTAAACTGGTTTAAAAAGTAAGAAATTGTAAAGATGAGCAATGAGGACAATACTTTCCCCGCTTTGTATGCTCCACAAAGGTAGCTTCCTCATCCTCTTCTGAAACTAAAATGGACTGCCACATTAACAATGCTCTCAAAATTAAATAACATTGTATAAGAATCGTGGTATTTCAATTATGAACAAACTTTTTCTGATAGGGACTCACCGTGCGACCACTGCTGACAAGAGCTTTGACAAATACTTCATTAGAGAGCACATCTAATTTCTTTTGCTCTTCGCCCTGCAAACCCCAAAAGTAAATATGGTATAATGAAATTCAGAAATTTAACATTGGAAAACTAAGAAGACGGAGGTCATCATAAGAAGCAAAAGAAAGCACCTGAACGTTGGTCTCTCCTGCAAGGCCAATGAGTTTAGCCAGACCGGCCTGCAGAAAAAAACGAAGGTTGACACAGGACATTCAAAATTGAAATCTTTGATGATCTGCATATCAATAAATAGAAAAACCCACCTTGTTGACGGCAGAGCATACAAACTTGCATCCGAGAACAATGTGACTAAGCAAAATGGAGAAATCTCCTCGCGATTCAGGATACTTTGACTGCTCGTTCAGAACGAATCGCGTTATGGTCATCAGATCTGTTTGATAGGCATCTGCTGCGTGGTCCATGTTCTTTGCCCCACGAATTCAATCCAAGGAAATTCAATTAATTTAACCTCCCACCCTGCCAGTGCTTTGTTCGTTTAAATACATGATAATAATAATAAAAATAAAATGAAGGGCATCTTATCTTAAATCCCAATTTCCCCCGCCACGTGCTTCGAGGGGATGTAGATCACACGGTGTAAGGTGGGGAGTTACTGTGTATTATCAGCGTCCAGTGAAGGATTTGCCGTCCACGTGTCAAGCGGTGGTGATTCTTTTCATGAGCTCCTCTGCATCAGCATGAACGGGATAAACCTATTAATAGTAAACAGAGTTTGAGGTTCAGCGATTGTGATTTAAAATTGTGTGTTGCTTCTACTTGATCGATCCATTTCAACCGCCTCCCACGTCCCTTATCATGTATTGGCCGGAAGTTTCACCTTTGTGCTTGGGAGATTCTCTCTAAACCGTTGGCATTTGGAGGTTGGGCATCAAATGTATGGCTAGTTTTAATATTTTTCTATGTGCTATTAGCTTCTAAACCGTTGGCATTTGGAGGTTGGGTATCAAATGTATGGCTAGTTTCAATATTTTTCTATGTGCTATTAGCTTCTGGCATGGTTTGTTCAATAATGGACTTTGGGGGAAAAGTCATTAGAGCTAAATACTTGAAAAGGCAGACACGGGATTTGTGGTTTCGAAATGCTTTGAAGAGTTGTGGTTATTCATCTTTTATTTGGTCAAGCTTCTTTGCTAGTTTTTCATTGATCAACTAAGCTTTATCTTAGGCGGTGGGGATAGGTATACTCACAAACATTGGGATGGATTTGATTATTGGGTTGGAAGGGGATTATAAATTGTCCATGAATCTTATTTCTTTTTTACGTTATAAAAATTTGGTTGTCTTGCAACAAATTTGGAGGGTGGATACTTATGGACAACATCGTTGGGTCTCGGCCCAGGATCTTCATCTCCCTAGTGGGCTTGGGGAAGAATGGACTCATTACAAAGTGGGCTTGATTCATGCTGGAATTACTCTGTCGACCTGTCCTTATCAATTGGTGTGGGGGCGGAAAAAGGATAGTGGGATTGTGATTGCTAAGCTAGCCTATGATTTGATTTTAGAATCCAACTCCATGCTCTCCATGATCTTGTGGAACTCTTGGATATGGAAAGCTCCTTGTCCACTGAAAATTAAACTCTTTGGGTGGCTTTGTTTGAATTATCGTGTTCTTATCTGGGACTTACTGCAACATAAAGGTTTTATTGGCCCAAATAGATGTGTATTGCGCAGGGTGGATGCCGAAAGTGTGAACCATCTAATTGGCAAGTGTTCTTTCTTCAAGGTCATCTTGGAGGGCTTAAGTAGGTACTATCATTTGGGAATCACTTGGGATAGGGAACAACTGGCTGATAATCTCTCCCTCCGGTGTTCCAATGTGAAACATCTCATTTACCTCCCTTTGTTCATGCTATGGGAATGATGGAAGGTTCATAACAAAGTTTTGTTTGAGGATGATAGGTGTTATCCTTCAGTTGTGGTTGCTAGAATAGTAGGTGACTCTTCAGCTTGGCTCAAACCCTCTCAAGTGAAGAAGTCTCGTTTTATACAACAACCTTCATATCCATTGGATTGCCTTTTTAATGTCCAAATCAATTTCATAAATGTAACAATTAATTTAAACGAAAGATCATGTTTAGGATAATTTGTGTTTGTTATTAAATGAGCCACGGATGCAAGCAAAATTTTGAAGTATTTTCTCTATGGGAAGCTGCTTTTAACATGGGTTACAAAGCTCAGCTTAGGGAGGTTTCTGGTCTATTCCATCAGCGTAATAAGCGTAACTTTGCTAATTCTCAAATTAGTAGCTATGCTAACTTGAGCACCCAACAACATGCAACACCAAAGGGCTTTGTACAAAACCCCAACCACTGCGTCCTCTTCAGCTTCACACATTCAAATGAGCTAAAGACCTCCAAAGATATCATTGTTTCCATACTTTGGAAGCTATTCTAATTTAGAGCACCCATCAGCATACAATAACCAACCCGTTTATCCTCTTCAACTTCACAAGTCAATTGTCATCAACTCCTGAAATAATGCTGCCATTTTAAAAATACTTTTTATTATATTTATGAATTTTATATAATTCTAAATATAATTGTTTGAAAATATTACACAAAACGTTATGTTTTGTTTCTATTACAATTTTCAAGAGTCAAACATAACCTCATATAATATTATTGTTGGGAAACTAATTATATGATACTCTTGATGTAAAGTGGATGGGATCATATGATAAACGAGCAACATTTCTTCCATCATACAAAATTATGGGCATATTCAAAATCATACAGTGTCTCTTATCACTGGGTACACTTGACTATTGAATCGGCTAGTGAGATACAACTGTTGGTTTTCATCCATTTCACTAAATATTATTACCAGGTCCAGCTCGTAGAAGAACAAGTGCAGCATTTTGAATGAATTCAGAAAATATTTTGACAATATTAATTGTGTGGAATGCTAGGTACAAAACTCATAGAATGATCTTGGAGTTTCGTATCGAAATCATATTCATGCCAATCTACTCGACGTGCCGTGGGAAGAGAAAAACCTTTATCTAAGCAAATAAATCCAATTACATCTCGATATGAAACTAAAAACAATAATCATAATAATAAACTAATGAGAATTATAAACGAAAGGAACAATGAGTCTTTACATTCAAAATTATCACAAAACAATTCCAGAGCTACAAATGAAAACCCTCAAAGTTGTGAACATTAATCAACTAGACCAGACATTGAATGAGACTACTTACATAGTAAGCATTCCAGCTTAGTTTGCCAACACCAAATTTATTTGCATTCCAATGTTGCCAAACAAAAACTTCTTCTTAGACGTGAAGCCTAATCATGTACATGCATATCATAATATCCACCATTAGTGTAAGTACTCATAAGAGAAATTCATAATACTAGTAGATCATGAGCATTCGGTCTACGTTCTACTTATCATATATTAGGCACATGTTTAGATATAAATGCCACTGGATATGAAGTGAATCACAAGATCTGTGTGGGAGAAAGCATTGCTTCTCAAGAGAAAATCGCTGGCAATATGCGTGCGACCAGAGGGACAACCTTAATTTCAACAACCTTGAATTGTTTGTCACCTAGATAGAACTCAGTGACAAGGATATGACTTTAAATAACCTTACCCTTCTTAACAATGGTTTGTTTCAAAAAGGAATATTTGTACGGGAAGTGCAAATGTTGACGTTCGAAGGCTTTTGTTGTTGTTTTAAATGATATTCACTAATGTAAAGAGACATTTATGTTACTGTTGCTACCAGATTCCATTGCAGACCATTTAAATTTTTACATGGGGAAAATATTGAAATTACAAAACTTATATGATGGATATGATTATGCTGTGTGATTTGCATGGCCACGGTTTATGGACCGATTGGTACATTCAATTATGGAGCCATTCATCACATGGTTCCTTCACCTTTAATTTGTATTATGGATTATGTGAGAGTGTCCCATGACTACATTATTCCAGGAGGTCAAATAATGATAGAGTTCCTGGAAAAAAATTGTTGGCTATTTGTACCCGAATGTGCCTCCCTTAACCTCCAATCAAAAAGAAATTTCAATCACCAGGAACAAGAACCAATTTCATTATCCCGACACTAGAGATTACTGGAAATAAGTTTCATCAGAGATTACTAGGATAACTCATCTCTTCCTAAAATCACCCAAAGATAAATTTCAATAAGGAAAGAGCCAATTTATCAATCAATCAATCAAAATGAATAAACAAAGGCTTAGTTCATCTGACGCCTTTCAATCCAACATGACAAATACCTCTGTGAGTGAGGATTTCCAGAGAATTTCAAGAAACTTTAAAAGTGTCCATGGTAGAATGGACTTCTTATTTCAATAAAATAATATATAATATGTCAAATCCTTCATCCCAACACTGATAATGTTGTCACTAGGATATGGAAGAGTTAATATATCTTACAAGGAATTCAAATATTGATCCCTCGGGAAATTCAATTATCTTCCTCCTGGGAAAAGTCGGCTTGCGCTCAGAGAGCACAACCAAGTTTAAAGAGGATGAAGGACACATTAAGTGAGTTGGACTCATCTATTGAGATAGATACTTAAATGTGTTTGACATCATTAGTGAAAATACATTAATGCATTGGATTTTGGGGAGGAGATAGATTTGTCGTGCTTGATAGTCCTATTCTTCTTTATCCTTTTTTTGATGCCACCACACCTGTTAAGACCTATTTATTTCATGGGTTTATGAGGTCTATATGATCCTAGCGCTGGCACGCCAAGTGTTGGCTTCGAGGGAGATTCTATATTTTGGAGATGTTATTATTAAAAAAAATAATGTAGCAAAACTAACTTTATCCAATGCGCACAACAATCCAACTTTATTCAACACACTTGCCAAGTTATAGAACCGTAAACCCAGCTAGTCCTGCAAGAGAAGATGCAGAAACATGACATGAGTGGGCCTCCATATGAGGTTTAAATGGATGATGCACGCTCTGTCGTCGAAGAATTAGAGAAACCAGGGAGAAAACCAGCAAAGCACAAAGGATCGCTCAGACAGACGGGAGGAGAAGCACTCAACTCAATTGTATTAAGGATCAAAAGGTTACATATATATCAAAGAGATAAGCTAAGCTAGATCTAATAAATGTGGATCAGATCCTACAACATAGGAGATGTTTGAACAAGAAACCTAGATATAGAAAACATACTAATACATTTCTGCATTATATCTAACAACCTCCCTTAATGCATAAATGGATTATCGACAACACATTATTTCTTCCTAAGATCCTCAAAATGGATCCTTCCAACTGGTTTAGTAAAAATATCAGCAACATTCTCACTTGTATTACAATAGATGAGTTCAATTTCTTGAGACTTGATCTTTTCTCTGACAAAATGATGCTGCAGCTCCATATGTTTGGATCTAGCATGATAGACTGGATTGTATGCTAGCTTAATTGAGCTTTGATTGTCACACTGGATTCTTGTTACAAATGTTAAATTTAAATATTAAGCTAGGTTAATTTTAGTAAATGTTTGTAATTAAACTAAGAGGTGACTTGAAAAGTCACCTCTCTTCCCCACTTAAGGTATAAATACTCGTGGCAATTATTATTGTAAACCATCTTCTTCATATTTATTACTTATACATTTTACATTACGTTTCTTTTCTCCTCCATCAACATTTCTGGTATTTCATTGGTATCAGAGCCTCTCGGCTCTCGGCACCAGTCCACTGCCATCTCACCTCCACTGCACACCTCCTCTTTACCGTCCACGCGCTCACGCTGCACTCCATCTCCACCTCCATCCTGCTCCACCATTCTGCCTCTCCCCAGCACCCCTCCTCCCGCCTCCTCTCCAATGCCAATTTAATATTAAATAAATTATTAATATTAATATATTTTTATTAGTATTATTAATTATTAATATTATTATCAAACAAAACTATATTATAATAATAATTATATTATAATTATTTAAAAAAAAATCGTGGCGGGCTGGCATCATATCGCAAACAAAAAAAAATCCACATTTAGCACCGAGAAAATTCCAATCACAAGATTAATGGACGCTCAGTTCGACCAAATCAATGAGAATATTAACAAGAACTACAAGGAACTCCAGGCAAAGATCAAACAAATGAGTGACAATTTGACGTCGACTTGGACACAAATCATGTCACGAATGGAGAATACCTTGCTCACCCTACAAGAAGACCAAAAGAAAAATTAGGCAGTTTTAATTGCCATCTTGGATAGATTACAAATATCTAATGACCCGCATCCAAACTCTCCAAGAACACCAGAGCAACCAGATCCTCTATTCAACATGTCGTCCTCAAACTCATATACACAAGGACGCCAAATGCAGGTGAAAGCATAGTTACCCAAATACAATGGGGGCGAATGACAATGCATAGCATGGATTAACAAAGCTGAGGAATACCTAAACATCCACAACATCCATTACGAAGGTGAGAAAACTAAATATGCCTCCATGCATCTAGAAGGAAACGCTTACAATTGGTACTTATGGTGGAAGAACACTGCAAGAATATGTTCTCACAACTGGGCTAGTTTCAAGGAATACCTCATTAAGTGGAAGAATTGCCCAGAAGAAGATGCATCATGGGAAACAGAGAAATTCGTTCAGCAACACCCGTCTTTACCCTGCTTTGAGGACAAAGCAATTTAAAAGGAGAAGGCAATGTTACAAATGTTAAATTTAAATATTAAGCTAGGTTAATTTTAGTAAATGTTTGTAATTAAAATAAGAGGTGACTTGAAAAGTCACCTCTCTTCCCCACTTAAGGTATAAATACCTGGGGCAATTATTATTGTAAACCATCTTCTTCATATTTATTACTTATACATTTTACATAACGTTTCTTTTCTCCTCCATCAACATTTCTGGTATTTCAATTCTGGTAGCTTGTTTTTGGTGTGTTCCAACATCTTCAAGAATGCACCTCAACCAAATAGCTTCACAAGTAGCATTGGTTAAAGCTTTATATTCAGCTTCTGTTGATGACAAAGAAACAGTTGGTTGTTTCTTACTGCTCCATGATATGACTTCCGAACCAATTTTAAAAGCATATCCAGAAATGGATTTTCTGTCATAAGGATTGCCTCCCCAGTCAGAGTCAGAGTAACCTACCAATTGAACATCAAATATATCAGTATATAAAAGACCATAATTAATAGTTCATTTTAAATATCTTAGAACTTGCTTTGTAGCTTTCCAATGTGTTTCGCATGGCTTAGTTAATAACTGACTAAGGATGCTAACATAATATGATAGGCCTGGCCTTGTAGTAGTGCGGTAGTTCAGACTACCCACTAGTTGACAATACAAAGTACTTTCAGCTTATTTAGATCCATCACTGTTGTATAATTTGACATTTGGTCCAGAGTAGTGGATGCACATTTGCATTCACTCATTTGAAATCTGTCAAGTATTTCCCTTGCATATTTTCTTTGAGTGATGAATGTTTTACCATATTCTCTCCAAAAAGCAATGCCTAAACAATAATGTAAGTCACCAAGGTCTTTCATTTCAAATTCCCGTGACAAATTACTTTTAATATCTACAACTAATTGATATGGTCCACCTATAATGATAAGATCATCCACATATAGGGATATCAAGCAAACATTTCCCTTTTCATCTTCTTTAATATATAAGCTTGAATCATTTTTAATTTTGAGAAACCCTTGCTGATTAAAGAAGGTGTCAATCTTGATATACCATGATCTAGGAGCCTATTTCAGTCCATATATAGCTTTCTTTAACCTGCACACAAGATGCTCCTGTCCTTTCTGCACAAAACCTTCAGGCTGCACTAAGAATACTTCCTCTTTTAAATCACCATTTAGAAAAGCATATTTGACATCTAACTGGTGTATTCTCCATTTATGTTTAGTAGCTAAGGAAACTAACAATCTGATAGTGTTTAACTTAGCTACTGGTGCATATGTCTCTTAAAATTCAATCCCCTCTTGCTGAGAATAACCCTTAGCAACTAATCTTGCCTTAAATTTGTCAATACTACCATCTTCTTTAAGTTTAGATTTGAATAGCCATTTTGATCCAATGGGCACTTTATCTTTGGGTAATTCTACTAAATCCCAAGTTTTGTTTCTCATAATAGAATTATATTCGTCATTAATTGCAGTTACCCATTCTTCCTTATCTTTGGCTTGTTCATAATTTAATGGTTCTATGACATTCATTATACTAGTCATCAAGGCATAGTCTCTAAACTTTACTAGAGGGTGAGTTTGATGATTTTACCTTCTAGGTACTACAATACCTGCTGGAGTTCCATCCATGATTCTTTGTCTTCTGCTATTTCATCATCTGAGGTAGTATCACTCATGCTTGAATCCTATTTTTGAACCTGCTGCTGGTCCTGCACTTTTTGAAGAATTTTATGTATTTTGACATGCTCATCTAGGATCAATTCTTCATAAGCATTATTCATCCTGTTACACATATATGTATTTTCATGAAATACAACATCTCTACTAGCAATCAATTTGTGTGAACTAGGATGAAACAATTTGTATGCTTTCTGATCATCACAGTAGCCAACAAAGACACATTTAGTGGATTTTGCATCCAATTTTCTTCTGTCATCTTTAGGTATGTGTGCAAATTCCCTAGAACCAAATATTCTTAAATGACTAATTTCAAGTTTGTAGCCATGAAAGACTTCAAAGGGGGTTTGAGGTTCTAATTTCTTTGTTGGAATCCTATTCTTTAAATAAATAACATTGTTTATTGCTTCAGCCCAAAAACCATTAGAAATGTTTTTACCTTGGAGCATGCTGTGAGCACATTCCACCAATGTTTTGTTTTTCCTCTTAGCAGTACCATTTTGCTGAGGTGTATTAGTGACTGTGAATTGTTGTTGCATTCCATTTTCTATACAATATCTTCTAAAAGCTCCAGAAGTGTACTCACCACCTTGATCCAATATGAGGATTTTAATGTATTTACCTGTCTGCTTCTCAACTTTGATTCTGAATTCCTTGAAGTATTCGAAAACACCGCTTTTCCTTCTGATGAAGTAAGCCCATGTGAACCTGGATCTGTCATCAACAAATATAAGAAAATACCATGCGCCAACAAGTGATTTGGTCTACATAGGTCCACATACATCAGTGTGTATTAGTTCAAGGAGTTCAGTCTGTCTCTTCTCTTCATGGGTAGGAAATTCATTTCTGTGTTGTTTTTCGAGTGCACATGTAGCATATTCAATATGATCATTTTTAATGACAGGAAGACCCTCAACCATCGAATTTTTCTATAATAACGTGAGATCATTATGATTGAGGTGTCCATAACTTTGATGTCGTAATTCGACATTTGAAATAGATGATGCTGCTAGTGCCTGATGGTTTCCATTGATTGCATCCAACTTGTATAATCCACCAAGTCTAGATCCTATCGCTATAACCCTGTAATGATATTGGACATATTTGACATGGCACTTATATTTATCAAATTCAACTTTCATATCATTATTGGTGACAGCAGAAACATATATTAGATTCTTTTTTATGCCTGGGACATAGATTGGAATTCGCGGGAAATTCTAGAGTCAGGAGTCTCATACAAACCTTTCAGTTTGTCCCATGTATCTTTGGACGTCTTTCAATTTATGATGTGAGGTATTATATTGTCTTTTATAGACATATGTATCCAAACCTTTGCTTGGGTTTCCCGCGAATTCCAATCTGAGAGACACAACGAATCTATAGGATTTTGTTCATCCCCTTTCAGAATTGGCCACAAACTAAGAGCTTCAAGTACAATAATTAGCTTGAATTTCCAATTTACATAATTTTCCCCATTCAATTTTGATGCTTCAGTAATGTATAAATCGACAAGAGACATGTCTGTCAGTTTAAAATAGTTGACTGGAAACCAATTTTAACCAAAAAATTAAGTGAATAATGCTTCGCGTCCTTCACTAACAAAACACGAGCAAACTGATCGGTGCAGTTAGCTTCTGACTGATCGATGTCGCCAAAAAATGGTATAAGGGAGGGCTCACCAGCGCTCTTTTCTCTTTGTTGAAAGGTGATGCCAGCGCACAGGCTGCTTCTCGTAGAGGCACCTATGTTGCACTTGTGGCTATGGGAGAAGCGCCAACAAAGGATGGATTTCAAAACGTGATCACCTTAAAAAAAAACAAGAAAACAAAACGCAAAAATTTCTCCTTTGGATAATGTGTAGAGAAAAACAAATTTACACGTGAGAAAAAGAAAATTACTATGATCTCATCACGTTGATAATGATATTATCACATTGACAGTGATCACCAGCGATCTCCACTTTATTTAATAAGCCTCGGCTCGGAAACAACACTGGTTGATTTCTTCACAAGCTTATGAGCAATCCATTATCAACGTTTTCTTCATGTGAGAGAAAAAAGAGAAAAAAAAATTGGCACCGATTTCTCAAATTTGGCAACGATTTCTCCAATTGGGTAGCGATCTCCTTTGAAATGATCAGGTAGCAGCTCTTACACTCATGCCCAACACTATAGCCAACTCTCCCTTCAAGAATTCAACGACGACAGCTTATAATTAAAATTCAACAATTTTTCTTCTTCACCACAAATAGGCAGTCATCCAAGGAGCTCCTCCACGCAGGCACACTCACAGCAATTTCTGGTTCCCTCACAGCAGCCCTCAACTTGGCTCTGATACCAAATTAGAGAAACCAAGGAGAAAACCAACAGAGCACAAAGGCTTGCTCAGAAACACAGGAGGAGAAACACTCAACTCAATTGTATTAAGGATTAAAGGTTACATATATAACAAAGGGATACTCTAAGCTAGATCCAATAAATGTGGATAAGATCCTACAAAATAGGAGTTGTTTGAACAAGAAACCTAGATATAGAAAACATACGAATATATTTATTCATTATATCTAACACGAAGTGGGAGGGAATTCTCAAGACAAACATCATCAACTCAACCCAATCAAAACATAACAAATTTGCATTATTTAAAAAAATCATATAGATAATATTTTTGAGCTATACACATACCATTCAAAACTATAGAGAGAGGAAATATTTATAAAGTCTATAAGATGATTAATAGGGGGTAAGTTATTTCTATATATCCCCTTGTCGGGGACATAATAAGGGTTACCCGGATGTGGGTGAAGCTTCAAGAGAGGTGGAAATTGGAACGATATGTGGTGTGGACCCCATCCACAATCGTGCCCATCATTTATGAAGGTGGGTGTCTACACATGTCTTTTGAAGGCAATGATTGTTTGGTTCATGATCAGGCATGTGATGGTAGTGATCTTAGTGTACTACCCTTGGTACAATGGGAATTTCGATGCATGGAAAATTATGGTTGAGATTGGAATCTCTACCTTCCAACATGTGAACTGGGATGGCATTGAAGGTCAGTCTTGTTAAAGCTCCATGACAAGGTTTTCTATTGCGCGAATTATTATTTGTGATGGCAATGTAGATTGGGGTGGAGATAGCTGGGTTTTTTGGGAGGGTGACAATCTCTCTTGCCCAAGTTAGAAGTGGGATAGTTGTGGTATTTGAGTGGGAATGGCTTCAGTTTATCATGGCGGGTATAGGCAGTTAGTCTAGGCGAGTGGGTAGAGGAAGAAAGGTGATGGGTGCTCAATGCATCTCATGCGAGAAAAGATGTGCAACTGAGGTTTCCTTCCTCTGTCGTTACCAAGTTCCTGTATAGATATAGTTGGAAATTGAGGATGTGGAGCAAGAAATTTCATAGGAAGTGGAGGAGAGTGCCCCAAATACGGATTCGACAGTTATGGAGGAATGGGCCTAGGACTTGGGGACAACAAGCGATCATCTCTCCCAATATGATCAAAAAATGGCCTTGTATTGGGTAATGAAAAACCTGTGGGCTATAATTCTAATGGAGAAGAGGGATAGAGATGTAGACAATGAGGAGCCTGCTAAATACGAGAAAGGGAATTATTATGACAATTGGTTGATGCACAAGAAAGTGGGATTGATTATAATTAACTTTGGGGATTCTGTTAGCCCTTCCCCTTATTTTGGGGGGTATGGCCGCCAATGGTATGCAATTGTTCACTAGCGGGGGTTTGAGTTGCATTTAAGGGATGCGGAAGGAACCGAACGAAATTGTCCAACATGCAAATGATAAGTATGGACCTTCATCTTCGGGCATAATGCAATGATGCTGAATTATTTTGGTTTGATGTCTCTCTTGGATTGCATTTTTTTATGTTAGAAATGTATGGTCTATTGCATGCTAGAAGCCATATTATGGATTCTGTTTTTCATAAAAGGAAGATACTTTGTGTTAAACTTGACTAGTACTTGCCCTATTCGCTCACCTAGAGAGGGGTTTCTGTTTTTTTTTGGGAATATGGGGTTATAGCTTGATATGGAATCATGGTTCACCGTTTTAGGATGAGAGACAATTTGTTTAGCTTCAGTTTGCCTTATACATTTTTTCGTTTTAATATAATGAAAATATATATTTTTTTGTACTAGGGGAATCAACAACTAGGAAAATGATGGTACTCGTGTGACACAAGGTCCAGGCATCCATTCCCGCTACCACTATACCCTTAAGTGCACCCCCATAACTTGCATGCATGGAGCACAGGTAAAATGAAGTTTGAACCCGTGACGTCACAAAGAGTGCCTTAACAATACTCTTTATTGTCAATCGATCAACACCCCATGGGCAATATAATAAAACTCTTAAAAAATTTGTAATATACAAAATTTATGAACAACCTCATTGACCAATCTAAATTACAATTTAGATGACACAAATTAATGTAAGTATTTAAGTTAGGCTTGAGTCTAAATATTACAAAATCATTAATCAAACCATGGCACTATAGAAAGTCCTCAAAAGTATCATTAACCCTTGAGTGACACGTATCAGGATTTTTAATTAAATGATAAATATAAAAATAACATCACTTCATTAACCTAAATATAAAAAAATTTAAATAATATCAAACTATGACAATGTAGGAAGTACTCAAAAGTATCATTCACTCATTATTTTGAGTGGGGAGCATTCAAAGATTACATGTCTTTGACTAACCCAAAGGGAATGCAATGCAATTAGTATGAAAAGCTTCGGTA
This sequence comes from Pseudotsuga menziesii, assembly GCA_001517045.1. NCBI lineage: Eukaryota > Viridiplantae > Streptophyta > Pinopsida > Pinales > Pinaceae > Pseudotsuga > Pseudotsuga menziesii. The sequence goes on along the minus strand of LPNX010580322.1, from coordinate 165,815 downwards.
AAATCATAATGGTATAGGAAGTTCTCAAATTATAGCCAAACATTATCATCTCAATGTTGGAGTAGGGTCCCGCAGCTACAGAAGAAGCTGCTAGTTTTGGCGGAAAGAAGATAAGACGGAGCTACGACGCTGTAGCACTGTTCCAGCTACAGAGCAGAGCCGGAAACCATGACTTTTGAGATAGGAAAGTCAAAGAAAGGCAACGGTACCTGAGCGGCCGAGAGAGGAGAGCTCACCTACTGCATTGAAGGCAGCGGCGGAAGACAGGAGGGCTCAGCGACCCTCATAAAGAAGAAGGAGCAACGAGGCTCAAGCATTGAAGACGAAGGACAGAAAAGAGAAGCGGCGCGTAGTACCCATGGTCAGTGCCGGGAAGCATGGAAGACTGCAGAGAGCTGTGGTGTGACGGGAAGCGGCTACCTCAAGGACAGAGAGGACCGACTGTCACTAATTAGGGTTTGGGTTACTGTTGGGACAGGCCCATAGTGTTGTAAAAGCAAGACCTTCGGGCTGCTTATAAAAGAATGTAATTTTGTATTGTAAAGGGTTGGTTAGACAGTTAGACAGTTGTGATTGAAATAGGCAATAAGGATAAGTAGTCTGTTGTAAAAGCCGAGCTCTGGTTCTGGTCTTAGCTGTAGCAATCTTACTAAAACCAGTAGCTGGCTTATAGAGCATGCATGTAACGATCCGCGGGGATCAACTGAGAGGGAAGAGTATGTTGTAAGAGCGACAGCATAAAGGTAGAGAAGAAAGATCTAAGAGAGAAGATCTTGAGCTGCATGTGAGATGTAGCAGAACTGTGTTTGCCTTCCCTTAAGCTATAATAGAGAAGCACAGTTCTGTGGATGTAACTCCCATCCTGGGGGCGAACCACGTTAAAACCCCGCGTTCTGTGATTGATTTGCGTATTCTGTTTATTTGCTGCATCCATCAGTTATGTTATGCAATTTGTTTACAGTTAATGTATGAATGAGTTATTTAGTTACAGCACAACAGGAAGATAAATATAAGTTGAAATCCTTGGCACGTCGTATAAGGACTTATTTATGCTTGCCTTAGATAGTTAACTAATCACAATAAGACAGTCTGGGTATCGAGTCTTGTGCGTCGACACGAACAACGCTAGGTGCGCCCAGCCGCGGGAGGAGGGTATCGCAAGAAGGCGATACCGCACCGGCAGAGGAGCTGCAGTGCGCGATACCGTAGGTTGAGGACTTAGCGTTGAGCAGGAGTTTCGTGTCGCACGGTGTGCGGCGATGCGGTAAGATTGGGAATATTGTGGAAAGGAGGAAGTCGTGTGACGGGAGAAGAATCCGCGCGACGTGCTCAAGGGTAGAGACGCCGTGGCTAGAAGGGCCACGAGTGGGGAATAGATTGCGCATCGCGAGCGGAAGATCGCGCAGCTCGCAAGAAAGAGATCTCCACAGAACCTGGTCCAAGACGCTTGAGTCCTTAGCCAACCCATTAGAATCACTTCGGGTGAGACTTCAGGCCGTTGTGCGGTCTGTCGCCGAAAGGGCCAGTGAGCTAGGGGTGTTGTTGGTTGATAATAGTAAACCCGGGTTTGCCCATGCAATCAACAAATGGTTCCGTTGCCGGTTTGAATGACTGGGAGTTAATGTTCTGTTGGCATCCTACCAGAGAAGAGTTTCACCAATGGCTGGATTCATACTTAAGGGAGTTTTCCAAGAAAGAAAATCGGAGTCCTACACTAAGCACAGAGGCCTGGTTAGAAAAGCATATTGCTTCAGACATACACGCTATATTTTTTGCAACCTATGGAAACGAGCTTTTCGACTGGTTATCCAAGTTGACAGATAGGAACACATTCAAGAAGAAAAGAAACATTGTCTGGACACTGGAGCTAATTCAGACTGTACAAAACCTTGACAATCCGATTACGAGAGTAGTGGACTTCTGGCTTACAAGTGTGCTAGAAGGCTTTGTTACAGAATTTGCAGTTGACCAGAGAAAGAGCTTCAGCGAAGCTGAGGGCTACTTCTTTAGAGGATATCGTGGTAAGTACTTAAGATCTCTAAACTTGTCCCTTAAGATGCTGCTATATGAAAAAGGAACCATGGATCTATTTTCAGATGAATAAGTAAAGATAGTAATGTCACAAGAGTTTGAAAGTGATATTGATGACATTGGACGAACACGTAGTGGAAAGAAGTATAAAGTAGATTTTAGCTCTCCTGTATTTGAAGACAGTTCAGACAGTATTAGACAACAGAGTCCTAGTACCACAGCAGAACCAGAGGGGGGTATCCCTTACCACCCCTATACCCCACAGAAATAGACAGGGACTCAGAATATCCCTGTAGGTACTCCACCTAGTAGTTCACAGACAGTACCTACTCTCGCTGCATCACCTTTACCTACACCGCTGAGTGGTAGTAACCCAGTCAGTCAGAACCCACCACAGAGGAATAGAATGGGAGATGACATGAAGCTACCTATTTTTAAAGGTACAGGAGCAGAAGACCCGGAACAACATTGGTTCCTATGCGAAGCCATGTGGACCATTAAAACAATCAACGACGATAACCTTAAACTTGTACAGTTGGTCACCACACTCAGAGACAGAGCCTTGACATGGTACATAAAGTATACTACATTGCCCAAGACACTTGCCCAAGTCAAGAATGCCATGATCAAAGAGTTTAAGAAACCTAAGTCTGAATCTCAGTGTATAACAGAGCTCAAGGATATTAAGCAGCTCCCATCAGAATCAGTATGGGACTTTGATCAGAAATTCAAAGCCCTGATAGACCAAGTAAGCTTTGACTTTGCACCAGAGCAGCATAAGGAATGGTTTATTGCAGCGCTGCTCCCTCACATCAGACTGCCACTAATGCAGCAGAAACTCACTACTCAAGACGAAGCGCTGGAGATGGCAATGAAACTAGAGGCTTCACCTCTAGAAGAGACTACCACAGGCATGAAAACCCTACAGAACCAGTTGGCCAACCTCACATTACAGATACACGAACTTAAGAGAGGGAAAGAGGTTATGCAAGACATATGGTGCATAAAGTGTAGAGCACAGGGTCATAACAAAGACAACTATCCAGTCTTCGCAGAATATTTAGCATAAAGGGCTCCTAACCCCTTACCATGAACACAAGGGCCATGGTGTGAAATATGTAAAACACAAGGACATCTGCCTCAGCAGTGCCCTTTGCTTCAGAAGTATGTACAGACACCTAAGAACCTATACAGTGTCTTCTGCAAATCCGTCGGGCATGATGAATAGGACTGCCGAGCCTATGATCTCATGTTAGATAGAAAACATGATGTGTACAGAGTCCAATCAGAAACACCGGGTCTAGCAACAGGACCACAGCTGGATCAGGATTACGGAGGCCGTGGAGGAGGCTTTGCACATGGAGAAGGCTTTAGTCGGCGAGCTACAGCGCATGATAGATCAGTGTCAGCAACCCTCTCTCTCGGGCAGTGCACACCGCGCTATCCATAATATTACAGGACATACAAGGACCGTAAGAGAGATGAAATTCACAGCGCAGATTAGCGAGTTTGAAATGGATGAGGTTGTCTTAGATCTAGGATCAGAGGTGAATGTTCTAACTAAGCAGACATGGGAACAGATGGGTAGTCCTCAGTTAGCCCTATCACCTATCCACCTAAGATTAGCTAATCAGCAGCGAGTATCACCACTGGGTCGACTACCATAGGTGCCAGTTAACATTGACGGAGTTCGTACTTTTGCGGACTTCGAGGTTATAGAAATCATTGGCAACAGCCGACCATATCCATCACTATTAAGTATTGATTGGGCGATTGGTAGCAAAGATGTCATTGACCTAAAGAGAAGACAAATGACCTTTGAGGATGCGCAGATTCGGGTCATCGCACCGCTGGATCCTTACCAAGGTCCTAGATACATTGAACCTATCCGAGCCGAGGAAGAGGCACATAACATGGATAGTCTCTACCATATGACTGCGAACCTGAGTGACTACATCAATCCAACCGCAGAAGGGAACATTAGTTGGCGATGCGACAGCTCATGCGCATCGGATTTTGATATTGGTCTATAGAACTGGCAGAACAGACTTTACGAAGTCTCAGCTCACAGATGTGTGTTTATAAGTAAGTCACTGCGATGGATTGGCGTAGAGGTCACTGACCTTCCATCATATAATGGACTGACAGATATCCAGGACTTCCTTGCGCAGTTTGAGCAACAGATCCCTTACGAGCAGAGGATCCCAGCTATGGACCTTGCAGTACGAGCCACACCTGCAAGATGGTGGTATGCGCATAAAGAGAATATCACATCATGGGATGATATTAAAAGACTGATGGCAATCAGATTTTCTATCGATAGAGAGTATGTACCGCAGAAGTACACAGGAGAAACCGATCCCAGCACTCACATTCAGGCATGTGAATGGAGCTGGTCAGACGTTCCCGAGGAGGAATGGGTTCACAGATTCATTCACACATTGGACACAGTTCCAAGGAATTGGTACACATAGACTGAATTACGCAAGGGGATGAATACATGGTCACTTATGATAGACAGCTTCCTGCTCACCTTTGTGTTTGAATCAGAACATCCAAGTGTTGCTCAGGCCCTAGACATAATCAAGACCAAGATATTTGAGGATTGCACCATCTCAGTACCAGTCCAACCTGAGTGGACTATCCAGCTAGAAGAGGCGTTGGAATGCTATAATTTTGCATCAGAATCAGAGGAGGCGGATGAGGACCCTCGCAACACCAACATTCCGGAATCAGAAGGAACTCGTGATGTTGGAGGACCACAGTTAGAGACTCCAGCAATCACTGAGCCCATCAAGATTAAAAAGGTCAATATTGGCACAGATGCAGAACCTAAGCTTGCCTCTATTGGAGACTATTGGAACGATGAAAAAGCCGGACAGATTGCAAATTTGTTACACGACTATCAGGACCTATTTCCCACCAAGTTCATGGAGATGAAGGGAATAGTCAGAGACCTGGGGGTTATGAGGATACCATTGAAGGAGGACGCTAGACCAGTCAAGCAGCGCCCATATAGATTAAATCCGCGTTACAAAGAAAAAGTCAAGGACGAGATCGATAAGATGCTAGCAGCAGGCATCATTGAGCCAGTAGAAGAAAGCGAATGGGTTAGCCCCATGGTCGTCCAAGAAAAGAAAACAAAAGGGGACATCAGAATCTGTGTCGATCTGTGAAAACTTAACGATGCATCACTTCATGATCCGTTTCCAACACCATTTATTGATGAAGTATTAGACAATGTGGGAGGACAGGAGGTCTACTCCTTCACTGATGGCTTTTCAGGCTACCACCAGATCAGAATACATCCAGAAGATCGATCTAAGACCACCTTTGCAACAGAATGGGGCTCGTTCCAGTACACGGTAATGCCCTTTGGTCTTAAGAATGCACCAGCTATATTTTCTAGAGTAGTAGTTGCTGTATTTAAAGAATACATCCATAAATTATTAGAAGTATATTTTGATGACTGGACTGTATTTGGGCTAATCGATAAGCACATAGGAGATTTAAGACTGATGTTAGAGAAATGTAGGTAGTACCAGATTTCTCTAAACTTGAAAAAATGTATATTTTGTGCACCATTTGGTATCTTGTTGGGTCATATTGTGTGCAGACAAGGCTTGATGGTAGATCCCGCGAAGATCGCCATCATTGTAAATCTTCCAGCACCCAATTCAGTCAAGCAACTAAGGACAGTACTTGGTCATACCGGGTACTACAGAAAGTTCATCAAGGGCTACGCAAAGATTACAGCACCAATGGAGAAATTGCTCAAGAAGGATGTAAAATTCCTATGGAATGAGGAGTGTCAGCAGAGCCTAGACATGCTTAAAGAAAAGATGGTTACAGCACCCATCCTAGTGTTTCCAGATTGGACTAAGCCATTTCATGTACACGTGGATGAATCCGGCATCGCACTAGGAGTCGTCTTGACACAGCTAGGAGAAGGGGATCTTGACCATCCCATCGCATATTCAAGCAGAAAGCTATCAACAGCAGAAAAAAAACTACACCACAACAGAAAGAAAGGGCTTAGCTATGGTGTATGCGCTGCAGAAGTTCAGGCACTATCTATTGGGCGTCTCATTTAAAATGTTTACTGACCATTCCGCATTGAAGTACCTAGTCAATAAACCAGTGTCAGGGGGGAGAATCTGCAGATGGTTACTCCTCTTCCAGGAGTATGATTTTGAAATCATTGTGAAACCAGGAAGACTGAATGCTGGGCCTGATCATCTGTCGCGTATAGACTCAGGGGAAGAGCCCAGTAACCTAGAAGACAATCTGCCCGATGCACAGTTGTTCTCTGTGCAGATCGCAGATGACTACTATGCCGACATTATTCAATTCCTCACTACAGGAGTAGCACCTGTTGAGTTCACTAAGCAGCAAAAGAAGCAGTTGGTTGTTAAGGAAGCAGACTTCACCCTCATTGTAGGATTCCTATATAAGTTAGGTTCGGATGAAGTTCTACGCAGATGTGTAATGCCGCATGAAAAAGACGCTATTCTTAAAGAGGCACACTCAGGAACCGCAGGAGGTCATTTCGCTGGAAAACCGACTGCACAGAAAATCCTGGAGGCAGGACTATGGTGGCCTACGTTACATAAAGACACCAAGGAATTTTGCAGATGCTGCGATATCTACCAGAGGGTAGGAAAACCCTCGTGACACGATGAAATGCCGCTGCGACCCCAGGTCACGCTGCGTGCATTTGGCAAATGGGCTATAGACTTTGTGGGTCCTATCAACCCACCAGGAAAGCGCATGGGTGTGAGATATATTATTACTGGAACAGAGTACCTCACCAGATGGGCAGAGGCCAAAGCAGTAAGAAATTGTGATGCTGCTACAGCTGCACAGTTCCTGTTCGAAAACATCATCAGTAGGTTTGGATGCCCAGTAATTTTGATGAGTGATCAAGGCACACATTTCTTGAACAGTACTATTGAGGCATTGACAGAAGAATTCCAGATCCAGCACCATAAGAGCACTCCCTACCACCCATAGGATAATGGTACGGTGGAGGCCTTCAATAAGATTCTAGAAAATGCTCTTACTAAAATCTGCAATAGCCAGAGGAATGATTGGGACCTCAGAGTTAACGCTGTATTATGGGCATACAGGACCACATGCAAGAAACTTACGGGACACACACCTTTCAGCTTGGTATATGGACAGGAGGCTGTTATTCCTATGGAGTATATTCTTCCCAGTTTAAGAATCGCTCAGATTACCGAGATGACTGATACAAACACAGTTGAGGAAAGGTTAGCACAGTTGCTTGCCTTAGAAGAAGACAGATTCATCGCCGGATTCCATCAGAAAGTGCAGAAAGCACGAGAAAAATCTTGGAATGACAGACACATTAAGAGTAAGACTTTCTAGATTGGAGACCTAGTACTCCTATATGACAGCAGATTCATTAAGTTTACAGGGAAGTTCAAGACACATTGGCTGGGGCCGTATCAGATACAGCAAGTTACGGAGGGAGGTGCCGTTCAGCTTAGCCAGTTGAACGGGGAGCTTCTTCCCACATGGATCAATGGCAGTAGGCTTAAGCTCTATAGTGATAGCCACCTCGCCTCTCAGCCCTAGCTTAAACCAGTTTATGGCAGTGCAGATGTCCAGTGTAGTTGAAAGGAGGCATCTCACCGGGAATGAGTCTACACTGGTAGGAATTTTCTAAGAATGAGGAATCGCATCAGGACGGTTCAAAATAAAAAAAATTGTTTGCGCAGGTGATGCGGAGTTGCATCGCAGCAGTACGATGTTTCCCCGTGCCACGTACTCAGTTTACAGCCGACAGTGGGCTAGTCAAGTCACTGTCTGACAGGTAGTTAATGCAGAAATGACCGGTATCCCCTACCGTAGATTTGGCAACAGTATAATTAATTTTTCCAGATTTGGTAAATCTCTGACGACACCGGTGCCTGTATACACACACTTTTAGGGACACGTGATCAGATCTCAGCAATTATGGCGGATCAGAATGACGGGTTGGGTCTCGTCCAGGTAATTACGATGACCAATGGGTTTGACCCAGGATGACCGTTGCGTTCGGTAGTATGCCTTCGGCATAAAAGTAGACATCCTTCAAGTAGGAAGGGTACAGTTTCCAAATCTTGAGAGCTATACAGGGCAGTGCTAAGTGTCCCCTATGCAGAGCCAATTAAGTTACAGAGTACAGTGACTTCCAGAGTTCGAAGCCACTGCACGCCCAGAGTATTGAGCCAAGTAGATTCTGACTGAGGACGAACCTTTAGAAGGCATGTTGAGACGTTTTGACCCTGGTGGCCATAGGTCCGCCATGACGATGTCGCCTAGGGTTGTGAAATTAAGTACAACACAAGTCAAACAGGCCCTAAGGATGAGGAGTCAAACGCCAGAAGTAGAAGTTGTCACCAAAGTCTCTGCTAAGGAGAAGAATAACGTCGAGTCGATCACTGAAGATAAGAAAGCAGAGCAGAAGAACGAGAAGAAATCTCCTGTCAGAAAGAAAGTAAAAATCAAAAAAAGAAGGCAACGGGAGAAAATCACTGACCTATCTGATCAGCTAAGAGAAGCATGAAAGATTGCGGAGGCACTGAAACAGAAACCTGAGGATCAGAGGCAGCATGTGGATATGGACCACTTCGAAGAGAAGAGAAGTGGAAGAGGATTGCAAACCCAGCAGAGGGGAGACTTCCAGAACGAGGACAAAGGCTTGTTCTCGGAACGGAGTTTAGGGTTTGCTTCTCTCCCATACACAAGGCTCCAGACTGAATGAAATGTTTGAGAAGGCTGGAAGATACAGATTTTCCTTGTGATAAAAGTTCTAACCCAGATAAAAAGGAAAGGATATCTATGGAGCACTTCTCAAACACTAGAGCGTTCTCAAAGGAGAACGAGCGAAGAGAGCGAAACCGTGACTACGGGCAGAAAGGATAAGAGATCCCAGTGAACTAAGTTACCGAAACTCCAAGAGAATGTGTCGAGGTAATGAAGAACGAAGTCACAGGACTTCGGGACAAGCTACAACGCACTTCGTAGGAGGTGAAGGAGAAGCTGCAGTAGGAGAAGCCCGCTGCAGGTGGCTCAAGGGCGAGCCACAAGTAAGTGTTAGGGGACTGTTGGAGTAGGGTCCCGCAGCTACAGAAGAAGCTGCTAGTTTTGGCAGAGAGATAAGTTTTGGTGGAAAGAAGATAAGACGGAGCTACGACACCGTAGCACGGTTCCAGCTGCAGAGCAGAGCCGGAAACCATGACTTTTGAGATAGGAAATTCAAAGAAAGGCAACGGTACCTGAGCGGCCGAGAGAGGAGAGCTCGCCCACTGCATTGAAGGCAGCGGCGGAAGACAGGAGGGCTCAGCGACCCTCATAAAGAAGAAGGAGCAACGAGGCTCAAGCATTGAAGACGAAGGACAGAAAATAGAAGCGGTGCGCAGTACCCATGGTCAGTGCCGGGAAGCATGAAAGACTGCAGAGAGCTGTGGTGTGACGGGAAGCGGCTACCTCAAGGACAGAGAGGATCGACTGTCACTAATTAGGGTTTGGGTTACTGTTGGGACAAGCCCACAGTGTTGTAAAAGCAAGACCTTCGGGCTGCTTATAAAAGAATGTAATTTTGTATTGTAAAGGGTTGGTTAGACAGTTAGACAGTCATGATTGAAATAGGCAATAAGGATAAGTAGTCTATTGTAAAAGCCGAGCTCTGGTTTTGGTCTTAGCTGTAGCAATCTTACTAAAACCAGTAGCTGTCTTATAGAGCATGCATGTAACGATCCGCGGGGATCGACTGAGAGGGAAGAGTATGTTGTAAGAGCGACAGCATAAAGGTAGAGAAGAAAGATCTAAGAGAGAAGATCTTGAGCTGCATGTGAGATGCAGCAGAACTTTGTTTGCCTTCCCTTAAGCTATAATAGAGAAGCACAGTTCTGTGGACGTAACTCCCATCCTGGGGGCGAACCACGTTAAAACCCCGCGTTCTGTGATTGATTTGCGTATTGTGTTTATTTGCTGCATCCATCAGTTATGTTATGCAATTTGTTTACAGTTAATGTATGAATGAGTTATTTAGTTACAGCACAACAGGAAGATAAGTATAAGTTGAAATCCTTGGCACGTCGTATAAGGACTTAATTATGCTTGCCTTATATAGTTAACTAATCACAGTAAGACAGTCTGGGTATCGAGTCTTGCGCGTCGACACGAAAAACGCTAGGTGCGCCCAGCCGCGGGAGGAGGGTATCGCAAGAAGGCGATACCGCACCGGCAGAGGAGCTGCGGTGCGCGATACCGTAGGTTGAGGACTTAGCGTTGAGCAAGAGTTTCGTGTCGCACGGTGTGCGGTGATGCGGTAAGATTGGGAATATTGTGGAAAGGAGGAAGTCGTGCGACGGGAGAAGAATCCGCGCTACATGCGCAAGGGTAGAGACACCGTGGCTAGAAGGGCCACGAGTGGGGAATAGATCGCGCATCGCGAGCGGAAGATCGCGCGGCGCGCAGGAAAGAGATCTCGCAGCTAGGAGAGCTGCGGGACGCCAGTAGGATTGCCACAGAACCTGGTCCAAGACGCTTGAGTCCTTGGCCAACCCATTAGAATCACTTCGGGTGAGACTTCAGGCCGCTGTGCAGTCTGTCACCAAAAGGGCCAGTGAGCTAGGGGTGTTGTTGGTTGATAATAGTAAACCCGGGTCTGCCCATGCAATCAACACTCAAGATGGCCCATTATCATCTTGAGAATGCTTTCGCACTAGTTATCCTAATTATGGGTAGTAAGTTTTTATGTGCATTCTTTTTAGGGTGAATGAATCATTGGTGGAACTCACAAATGTTGGTAAAAAGAGTTTGGTGATAATATTTTGGTTTCGTGCTTGTGAGTGTTGTTCTCAACTTGTAATGATGGTTAGATCAAAGGGTGTTGGTTGAACTCGTAGTATGGATAGAAGTAGTATGTTTCACATGTGTCTTGAATATTATAGGGATACGTTTAATATAGTGAAAATTTTATATAAAGTTTTGTAACATGGTTATGGAAGAAAGGTCAAAAGAAAGAAGAAATTATACTTCTTTGTGTAAATAAAAACATATCAATATTTCAACGTGAAAGAATTATATAGATTTGAGAAATGTATAATTTACCAAAATATATACGTGGGTAATTTTCCTAGTAGCACTTAGAACCTAAGGTTTGTTATTCATTATTGAATGAACCCTTTGTTCGAGTTAAGATTGTAAGTGCATGTTTGACTCAACAGTGGGATTCAAAAGTTATTGTCTTTGGACACAAAGATGATATTTTTTTTACTGTTCCCCACCCATTTTCGATATATTTTTAATCAATTGAGGATTCTACCACTAATGGAGGAGCAATGGGCTCCTAAACTCTTGTTGCATATAAACATTGTTTCCTTGTTTACATCTAAACTTTCTAATTCATGATGTCTATTCATCCCATTAGAGAGATTTTCCACTATGATTATCTAAATAAAGGGGGAAGGTACTTAGGCCATATCCACACCATCACCCTCAAAGGGAAGATTTGGTACCTAAGTTGATGTTACTAGTATAAGTTTGAATATTTGAGCTAAATTTGTTGTTGGTCTTAATCATTCAACATGTTGCTTTACATTTTAGAAATAAGAAACATATCACTTCCAAAGGTGATTTGGGAAAAAATTAATCCATAAATAGTAGGCTTATGACCCATCGATCTTGCCAATAAAGTGTGTTGTCTTTGCAATCGCAATCATATTAAGATCAAACTTTTTCAATGTGAAATCATTATCGTGAATGAATGCCTTTATTTATCTTTGGTCTCAATACTTGGTTTATGTGTGTAATTGTGACAATGTCAATGTCAATACTCAACCAACCAAGGCACTATGGATATTTAATCTATTACCACATCACAAGCATATATATATATATATATATAGACATAAATTTTGGCATGCAATAAAAAACAAATTTTAGGGAATTATGTTGTCTTTTCAATTATATTTAAAAAAAAAATACTAATATCATTTACTGTGTCAAAATTGGATTTAATAAAATGTTTGTTTTGTAAATTTTAAGAAAAGTTAAATAGTGCCTTGTGCGCATACTTTTTAATTTTTTTTAATTAATTTTTTTTTTAGTTTTCAAAAGTGAATATTTAAATCAAATTTTGTATACATTTGTGTGCACACAAACTTTTTTCTTACTACTTATATAAATTGAAAAACAAAAAATACCCTTTTGAAGAGGATATTTTCTATATTTTCTATTTATTTTCTATTTTTTTGGTTTTGTACTTTTTATGTTGTTGATTTTTCTTTGAGCTCCTTCGAAGTTGTGGACATGGTTTTTAAGTTAAAGTTTTAAAAGAAAATTAAAAACAAATATCATACAAACTCAAGAAAGTGTAAATGATATGCAAGCGGATAGACGATTCATTGATGAATCCATTGGCCTCAAGTACATCACCTAAGGTGCAATTAATGATATGATTTATACCTTTCAAAAAGGCTATATAATTTAAATCTACATAAAAAGAAGCTAGAGTCTTGTTTTTAAAGCCCTTGATCAAGTTATTAGCTTGATCAAAGGCCTTAAAAATCCTTGGTCAAGGGTTTGCTCAATTATTTAAATACCTCGATCGAAGGTTTACTTGCGGTTAAGAAAATAGCTTGATCGAGCTAATAGCTCAATCGAGCTATTTGATTATAAATAATCTTTAAATTTAATATAAAAAATAGTTATTCGTTAATTTAATTATAAATATACTTTAAATTTTATATAGAAAATTTACCATAGGTTACTAAAACCATGGGACATATATCGCTAACCACAAATACGCGGTAAGCTAATTACTATTTGATGGATTCCAATAGTAATCTTATTACAAAATATTTAAAATAACTATGGTTTTAAATAATACATATTTTATATTATTTAATATTTAAATGAAATAAAATATATCATTCATAAAAAAATTTACATTTTATATAAAGAAATATTAACTGTTTAAACATAAAAAACTTTAATTTTATATGGAAAAAAAATATTATTAGCTTGATTGAGGGTTTCACTAACCTTCCATTGAGCTCCAAAGCTTGGTCAAGGGTTATTTAAACCCTCAATCGAGCTCATGCAAATTGTTACCCATGTTCATGTGAACACACGCACACACATATAGTCTCCAAAGAAAGAAAAACATATTCAAGGTGAAAGTAAATACATTCTTCAGGTGAAGTTGCACATTCAAAATGGTCCTCCAGGTAAAAGAGACAATAGTTCAATACTCCATATCAACCTATCATAACTATTTACTTCACCTGACAAATCATAATATAGTAATAGTTGTATTAATAACCCATGCCAAAAAGAGTTCTATAGCCAAATAAACATAATAGTTCATGAACTACTTTTTACAAAATATTTTCCTTAAAAATATTATATCATAACTTGACTACAGGTCATAGCCAACCCATCAACAATTTCATAAACGATGATCTAATTTTCTAGAATATAGGTTCCTTCTTTAGAGAGAATTTTGTCCAAAATCTAGTTCAGTTCCCTATTTATATGTGAGAATTAATTATGAGAAAATAAACCAATCATGCCTTGTGTTAGATAAGCTATCAGACTTATGATAAGGTTGAAGCGAATTGATCCCTTAGAGAAGTGGGAACTTTAAGAGAAGGAACAAATCCATAAGCTCACCGAAGTTATTAGTTCCCCTCCCAATGTTTGCTTTGAGATGAAAGAAATTCAAGTCATTTAGATATAAAACAAACCCACAACCACATATTTAATTTTTACAAGCACCATTATAAAAGAACGAGGGACTGAATTTGTCCACCCCAAGTTATCCCACCAAAAATTTGATTGGCCTTTGTCCTGAAGAATTCTTATAAAAGTTAAGGAAACCCAAAACTTGTGTGAAAGTTTGAAAGGACGCTATAAATTTGTCTTCAAAGATATTTATATCTTCAAAGATAATTGAGTTTTAGGCCAACCAAGTTCCACTAAGAATCAAGAAAGGAAGTATCATATATGGATTCAGATCTTTGATGAGAAACCATCTTGAAAAAGCATTCTTTAATTGCGTCCTTATTTCACAAATTGGATAAACCCAGATGGACTTCAATTTCCTTCCATACTTATTGTGAGTGAGTAAGTACATGATAGAAGAATATGTGAAGTTGTTTCATCACTTTACCTACAAAGAAAACATATATTTGTCTCTTCTTTATTTCTTTTCCTTAACATCTCCCAAGTCCTTACCTTATTGTTAAGGGTTGGCTGCATAAGTAAAATAGTTTTTGAGGGTGCTTTCACTTTCCAAAGTTTCTTCCATCACCGAATATCCTCATTTGTCCCTACTCCAAAAATATCTTCATTACTAATTAAAGTTGAAAATTTCTTTATCAAATGTGCCCTAAAATTGCTAATCTTTTGTCAAAATAACATTAGAACTCTTATAAAATTTCAGAAAACCTAAAACTTGTACAAAAGTTTGGAAGGATGCTGTAAATTTTTCTTCAAAGATAACTAAGTTTTAGGCCAATCAAGAGCCCCAAATAATCAAGAAAGGAAGTGCCATGTAAACTTCAGATCTTTACTGTGGAACCACCCTAAAAAGCATTCTTCAATTGTGTCTTTATTACACAAATTAGATAAACCCATATGACCTTCAATTTCCTTCCATACTAGTTGTGAGTAAGTACATAATAGAAAAAAACGTGAAGTTGTTTCATCAGCTCACCTACAAAATAAACATATACTTGACCCTTCTTTATTTATTTTCCTTAACATCTCCCAAGTCATTACCTTATTTTAAAGGGCTAGTCATATCAATAAAACAGTTTTTGGGGTTCTTTCACTTTCCAAAGTTTCTTCCACCATCAAATATCCTTATTTGTCTATAACACACACACACACACATAAGGGACACATTCCTTCATGAACAATTGCTACAAGTACCTTTAGGATTCCTATTTATATGACACTATCATTGTATTTTCAATCATCTCATACTTTTCTCATTTTATATATTTATTCTTATGGATTCTTTTATACTTGCATATCTATTTTGGATTCGCCAATTATCGGAGTTACAAGAACATAATATATCGAGAATACATTGCGATCTAACATGAGAATTAAAGGGAATATTTTCAAAAATTATTCCGAGGAATTTTTTTTTTAAGGGGAAGTCCATATATATATATTCAATGTGGTTCACAACCCCCCAAGGGGATGCTACATCCACAGGAAGCGATCATGGGGGGCCCACTCGAAGGGGCCTCACCCCTCACTCTGATTATAGAGCTAACCCAATGAGGACATCAAGAGAGGCCCTTATATATCAATGTATAGACACCGAGGATTTGACCCCAAGACCTTCTGCTTACAACTCACAACACTCAACCACTTTAGCTAGCCCATCGGGCTGTATATATGTGTGTGTGTGTGTGTGTACACACACACACACACATATATATCCGTATATATTCTTTTATACTTGCATATCTATTTTGGATTCGTCAAGTATCAGAGTTACAAGCACATAATATATCGAGAATACATTGCGATCTAGAATGAGAATTAAAGGGGAGATTTTCAAAAAATATTTCGAGGACAAAACATTTTTAAGGGGAAGTCCATGTATTTATATACATATACATACACATATACATATACATATAAGAGATATTAAATAATAGTTAACTAAGAGACACATCCCTTCATTAACAATTGCTATAAGTACCTTTAGGATTTTTATTTATACATTACTATCATTGTATTTTCAATCATCTCATCATTTCATATTATATTTTTTCATATTCTTATGGATTCTTTTATGTTGATATATCTATTTTGGATATTTTCTATATGAACCATATTGGTTCTCTAATTGTCCCTACTCCAAAAATATCTCCATTAGTAACTAAAGTCACAAATTTCTTTCAAACGTGACACTAAAATTGATATTTATTTTGTAAAAAAAACACTAATATTCTAATCTTTTATCAAAATGATATTCTTACTTTTGCGAAAGAGGCAAGGAGTAATCTACATACAATTCTTGTTTAAACATTAAAATGGATAAATATGTAGAAAATATTTATTTTTAATAAATTGGTTAATATTGTGAGGGTGAAATTTAAAAAAATAAAATTTCATATCATTCACTTTAATTTAGTGTGAAAATGATGTTAGGATATTTTGGCACCTAGAATTTAGTTAATATCAACTTGGTATAATGTGTATTTGGGTAAAGTGTGTTTCTTTATTAAGCATTTGTACTTATGTAATATGATGATCACAATATGTTCTATACATGGAGTGATCCGATGATTCATCTTTTCCTAAATATTAATGACTATTGATATGTGGCTTAACATCCAATTGGTCCATGATCTCAAAGCATGGAGGGTTATTTGTTCAATGATCGAATGCGAGAAACTCATTGTAAAATTTATTTTCTTTTGCATAATATATTGCCTCAAGTATCTATTTGGTTGGGGCCTTGGACCATTTCCCTTTTCTAGGGTTTTAACCACATAAGAACATGGGTGTGTTGATCTGACATGAAATAGATCTAAGATTACTTGCCAAAGAACATATCTACAATACAAGGAAATATAACTTGATTATTATCAAGGCTTAAGGGAATTTCTATAGCAATTACATAAAGTCCACAAGGACAAAGTCAAAAGGCTCTCATCAATGAAGCTCTATTATTTAATAATAGATACTAACTATTCTAGCTACTTAGGTATGAATATAATCCTGGGGTGGATGGGGTTCCCACTCAACTCAATTCCTCCAGTTTTAAGCCAGAAAGAATCCCACTTTCATCCCGGTTTAGGATTGAAAGTGCAATAGAAAATGGAGAAGGGCCACGTGGAAAACAATGTTGAACTAGAAGAGACACCGACTGATGTAGAATGGATTGTTGAACATGGTAAAGAACTACTGTTGATGCTGAAGGCATGGATTCTTTGAGCTATTAAAGTGACTATGGTGCCATGAGATGGATAGCAATGAGTTAATACGACTGGAGGGTGAGTGTATATAAGAGCTTATGTGGAATCCATGGTATGAGTGGGAGGGACATGCTGGTGGTGTCAATGAAGAGGAATGTAGAGAGATTTGGAAATCGTTCATTGAGGGGAAGGAGCAGGAGTGGAGAGGAGGGGTTGAAAGGTGAAAATGATAGGAAGAGTTAAAGAGACAAGGGATGAGGGAAATGGGGAGTAACAATGCGTAGGAGAAGGGGGAGAGGGGTAATATTGGCATGGGGAAAAGAGGAAGGGTAATGATACATATGAGTGAGATTGTGTTCTACAACAAGAGAAAAGGTAAATGCACAGTTAAGGGAAGGAATGTCAAAAACATCAACCTCAAGACATAAGGGAGGTAAGATACCATAAGTAAACTTGGAAATGAGCCACTCTTTAGAATCAATGATGTGGAGTTGAAGGTGAAGTTTAGAGAAGAGGGAAATGTACTGGTGGGTATCTGGCGAGGACGTTGTTTGAGCTAGATCCATTAGGCATATAAGCGATGTCGATACCTAGGGGGATAGAAGTGAGACAGGGGAGCCTGGAAGAAGGTTGCCAAAGTGGGGATATAAGAGGGAGTGGGATGATCAAGGTGGTCAAGAAACTTGGTGTCCCACCAAGTTAGGGCAAGGCCAATAATATGAATGCCAACAATACACAAGCGTTTCTAATCCATGAGATGAGGGAAGGGTCGAAAATAACCCTATAAATTGTGTATCCATGAGTCCAAATCTTCTCCATTCACATGGCCATCATATTTGAGGAGATAAATTTGTAGTTGAAAAGGAGAATTGGAGGATCTACTTTGTAAGGGGGAAGTAAGTGTTAGAACAAGGAATTGCAGAGAAGATGGAGCAGATGTAGGAGTGACTGAAGAGTGTCCCATGGTTGGGAGGTGATCCTTGAAGGAATGAGATGTATAATAGATGGAAATGTTGTATCCTGGGTGTGATGGAGATCGAGGATAAAAAGATGATATCCATAGCATATGAGGCTAGCCTCTTGAGTGCTTTTAATTTTATACTATTGGAGAAGAACATGTTTTCTAGAGGCTGAACTAACTACAAGAGCTACTTGAAAACTATCGTTGGAGCTAGTGGAGAGGAGGGGAAAACTATTTTTTGTGTAAAAACGAATTACCAAGCCCAAAATGTATCCTAAATAAGAAAAAGGTAGAGAGAGATAGGCAAAAATGAGAGAGAAAAATAGAATATTACGGTATTTTTGAGATAACTTTTAATCCCGAAGTCAGATTGGGGCGCTCTTGGTACCGTTGGAAAAGTCTCATCAAGGACTACAAATTTTGTGTTTTGATCTTTGCGATATTTCTTAGGGTTTGGACGGGGCGTGTAGTTTTGTAAATATGGGCATGGGGAATTTCAAAAAACATCTTTTCAAAGATGATTTATGAAAAGCATCTTTGAGAATATGCTTTAAAAGATTTTTTTCATAAAAGCATATTTTTTTTGGAAATTCCCCATGCTCAGGTTTACAAAAATGCACAATCCGGCCAAACTGTGAGAAAAATTACAAAGCTCAAATGACAAAAGTTGTATCCATTGACGAGACCTTTCTAACGGTACCAAGAGCACCCCAATCCAACTACGGAATCAAAAGTTATTGCAAAAATACTGTATTATTCTTTTTTTCTCTCTCATTTTTGCTTATCTCTGTCTACCTTTTTCTTATTTAGGATACATTGTAGAAGAGGGTAGAATGTTATGGTGGTGGCTATAGGAAGAAAGATTCGCAATTGCATGGAATGTTGATGTATTTGTAACTTCAGAAGATATTCCGATGTATATTATCATTGTATGTTTTTGTATCCCCATTGGATATGTGTTTACCTCCGTTTGGGATGCCATTATTGTGTATGAACCTTGAGGTACAACAACCATTTTAAGTCAGGACAATATTCCCTAGTGTAACATCATGTAATGTATTTTCTGAGTCTCTCTAGGAGAAGTAGTCCCAATTAGGGTAAGACGTCAGCCCCAGTCATGTATTAGGTCAGTCTCTTGAAAGTTATAAGTAGGGAGGCACCTTTCGTGATTTATACATACTTGCACTCACTCAAGTTCGCATGAGTAGATAGAGAAAGACAAGGAGGAGAGATAGATGGATGCAAAAGACTTCTTATTACTGGATTTGTTCATCTTATGATACAGTGTTTGTGATTGAACTATTTTGAGGAAGTTTGCGGGGTTTTCTCCTTTATGGTTTCCCTGGTGAAAATCTTTGTGTCTTGTGTATTTGCTTTATCTTATGCATCTTATTGTACTTGTTATTCTTTCAGAAAAAGATCCTAATAAATTAAATTAGATTTAAAACACTAACATGGTATCATAGACTCTCTAAAATAAAACATTGTGCAACAATGGAAACTAGGGATTCCTAGTTCAAGGTATTCTCTCCACAGATCATCAAGAAAAGAGGACTGGGATAACTCACCTCGGTAGGGTGTGTATTTTGGTGGAAGTAGTTTCTTATTTGAATAAGTTTCATTTTTTACCTTGCAAGTAGTGCCATGAGAAACTACGGAATCAAATTTAGGAGGCTTCCCACCCAGTCTTCAGAAAAGGACCTAACTGAGCAACTCACGTCAAGGAGGCGCATATTTGTACAAACAAAATTTGCAAACTCCAAGTTTGGAAAATTACGGTTTCTCTAACAAAACCTAGGTCATCTAACTACAGAATCAGGTTGGACACCTCAAATCGGTAAGATATGAATCTTTACTATTTCCATTTGAGGTTCTCATTTGAAATGATGGCCCACCATAGTTATCTTAAGGACAAGCTTGGTGGGGCTGATAACTTCTGAGGATGGAAGTACAAAATATCCTTGATCCTTGAAGAAAATTATTTGGATTAGTACACCAATGGAGAAGTTCCAGAGCTAGAAGGAGATGAGGCTAAGGCTACTCATAAGAAGAACTTGGTTATAGCCAAGAGAATCATTGCATATTCAATTAAGGATCACCTCATCCCCAATGTGTCATCATTCAAGACACTGAAGGAAGTATTTGATGCTTTGACTAAGATGTTCGAAGGAAAGAACATCAACCAGAAGATGACAATGAGGAACCAACTAAAGAATGTGAAGATACAGAAATTAGAGACTATATAGTCCTACTTCACAAGGGTTGCTCAAATCAAGGAACAACTTGAAGTGGTTGAAGAAAATGTAGCAGAAGGATAGATTGCTATGATCACCTTAAATGGAATCCCAAAATCATGGGATTCATTCGTTCAAGGAATGAGTGAAAGAAGGAAGTTGATATCCTTTAACATAATATGGGAAGAATTCACACAAGAAGAAGCTTGACTTATAACAAGAGAGGAGAACATGGGAGAAACTAAAGATCAATCTCTCACAGTTCACACCAGAAGAAATCATAGAAAGAAGGAGGACCATCATCACAACAAAAGACAAAAGGAATTCATAAGGGATCATTCCTATATTATATGTTACACTTGTGATGAGAAGGGACACTAATCCAAAGACTGTCCCAGAAATAGAGGCACCTTCAACAAGAAGTAAAAAAGAAAAGGAATATTTCTCAAGTGATGAGGAATATGAATTCTACTGGTGAAGATGAAGACCATGACTCTTATCCATATCAGTACTTGGATAAGAAGGAATGAAATTGTGAATGAAGAAGTAGAATACATTGTCAAAGACTCTATTTATTCTTGCAAGGGCATAAGGATCAAGAGGGATTCCACCCACCAAATAAAAAAATATTATTGTTTAATTGCCATTTCTTGTATATGTACTTTATTCCATGATATTGTTTGGTTATGCACATGTTTATATTCAGTTGATGTACTATGCATGTCTGAGTGTTTTCACTTATACTACTGACTTACATGTGATGGGAAAGTAGCCTATGGTGTTGTACAACATTCCATTTCTACTTATCTAGAACGAAACCTTCTTGATGACATAACCGGGAGAGATGGAAGGCATCTAGAAAGTCACCGTATGTATACGAGACTTTGATGAATGTTGTAGCATTGGATAGGATAGTTGCATGATTGTGTGACATATATCTTGATGCATTAGATTAATATGTTTTGGAAATAATTAAATGATTATAATCATGCAACTGAATTTAACTTGTATATCATTCTGAATAACAAGTGATGACATTTCAGAAGAGGAGCCTGAAGTTCCTCGAGCTAGAGACACCTTGGCGGAAGAAATAGATTTATAAGAATATAAAGAATCATGATATGACCTGAAGAGATCAGTAGATCCACCTTGAGAGATGAAGACCATATTGGGCACGAGAAATCATCCAAGATGAAGAATAGGATGATGAGACTTCCCAAGAAAGTAAGAGGCCTCTGACACACTCCAGTTATGTGGCACTGTTGAGTGACATCATTTATGCATATCCTTCTAGCTATGAATAAGTATCCGAGAATAAATCGAAGGAGACTATGATCAAATAGTACCAGTTGATGCCTAGAATGCGGTTCTGATACTTGAAGGGAAGTCTGTAGTGTCTTCCATGTGGATATACAAGATCTAGCATGTAGTAGATGACAACATCGAGGGATACAATGCAAGATTCATAGCATGAGGCTTATCATAGAAAGAAGGCATGAACTGTGATGAGACATTTGCACCAATAGTGAGGTACACTGTTGTAGAGGAAAGTTTCCTATGGATAGGGTTTAAGAGGCCATCAACATATTGGGGTTGAAAGAGAGATGCATATAGTTCTGCAAGTACATATAAAAAAGTTTCAAAGATTAGAATAGTTCATACCTTAGTCAAATGAAGGTTTATCCAAGCATCCCTTCAATCCTCTTCTTCCTCCTCTTGCTCCAAGAGACCTGCAAAACAAATTATAGCTTCCTCAAACCAATATGACTAAATGTAAAGCAATGATAATCAAAGCAATACGAAAACCTAATATGATTATCATAAACATCTGATCACAAATTAAGTATAACATACATTAGACAATGATTTGGGAAGAAGAAGGACATCACATATTTATTAAACATGGAAGAAGTGCAAGTATACCTTCTCCAAGTCAGGCACCTCATGAAACCTTGATCTGGTTCTGCTGCTTCTCTTCTTGAAGGAAATCAACCTCCAAGCTCTGCAACACAAGGATGGAAATCTAGGGAAAAGGTGGGCGGAATGGGTCCCAATTCCTCTAGCATAACAATACAATGATTCAAGTCCCAATTTCTCCAGCATAATAATGCAAAAGTTCAAGTCCCCTCTCATGGAACTATCTACCTCTATTTATACATTTATGAAGAGATAGAGTCGAAGACAAAGTAGTTACAACCGAAGGAGTTAGTTGCATAACGACCCAAACTACCCAAAATTTGAGAAACATCCATTTTCTACGTGTACAGGATGTATTCGCGGGTTACAGTGACAACAATCGCAAATGCAAAGCGATAATCATGGGCTGCAGTAACAAGAGTCACAAATACAAAGAAATTCGAGGGTTGAATTGCATAAATGTCATGAATACAATATTAATTCAGGGTATTCGCGGGTAACATGAAGGGAAAGTTGCGAGTACAAAGGTGAAACTCGCGGGTACCATGTAGGCCAAGTCGCGATTAGGTAAAATATTCTCATTTTTAGGGTACTTATGGGAATTTTCATACTTTGGAGTCTTCTGGAATGTTTTTTATCACTTAGATACCTTTCCACTGGTATAGAGGAGAGGTCAAATGGAGTTACAAAACTCTAGATATGTCTCCTCCAAGTTAGGTGTTTTTTCAGTGAATTTCAGCGACTTTTCTGAAGTGTCATCATGGAAGTGTTGACATGCGACGAAATCAAGGGAAAGTGGTCACAGGAAGAGAGTGTGTAATTTTAGGCTATAACAGATGCCCCTTAATGTAGGAGGTTAGAGGGGAATATGATAGCCTAAATAAATTATAAAAAAGGAAACAACTTAGTATGAAGAGAGTAGAGAATCCAAGATCGAAAGGCTCGAACAGAGGTACCTAAAAGAGAGATAAATGTCAGACAAAAATGATCTCTGAAACATACATGTCCATATAAAAATCATCGCCCTAAAGACACAAGCAGATCCAAAATGTGCATAGCTGATGTAACTATCATGGTCACACAATATGAAAAAGGCACGATATCAAATCTAAAGGAGTCATGGCCACAAATGAACAAGGCGGATCCATGCTCAATAATCAATCATAGCCACAATAATACAAGGTGAATCTATCTCTGATCAAATGTCATATGAAGTGTGACAAGGTCTTGTGCAACTTAGGAAATAAAAAAGATGACGATGCTACTGTCGGCCCAAGGTCTTCAATCCAAACCGCCCAAAACGTAATTAACTTAACCATGTGAATAAAGGAGTTGAACTCAAACATGGAGGAAACCGTTTGATTACCAGCCATTGATGAGAACCGTTTACAAACGCGAGGGAAACCAACATTGATGAAAATGGTCCCCAAGGTACCTAGTACATTCTAACAAGTGTGAATAAAAGGACTTGAAGTCGAACACTTGCAGAATTCATTGAGCAGGAGATAGTAACATAGTCCCGCTACTTGACAGTGAGGGAAATTGCCACTGTTGACTGTAATCTCTAAGGTACTGTCATAAACTCTAAATCTCAATCCCAGAGAAAGAGGTGTTGACGTCGATAGGAAGAGATCCGTTGGAAGGAAGGAATTAAGGCATCCTTCATCATCCAACACAACGTAAATTAAAGAATAATTGGATATGGAACTAGAACAAAGTTTTGGAGCAAGGACCACCGAAGACTGACTATGATGAACTGATACCAAGGAACGACTGAAAAAAAATGTCAAGGCAACTGTAGAATGGCCGACAAAGGTTTATCCTTGAACAATGAGCACGACACAAGAGTGACTTAGGAAACTTTTAACACAAAGGGACCAATGACACAAATCTGCGATGTAGGAGACGTTGACAGATTCCTCATATAATTGGTAAAGAGACCAATAGGAGGAGTAAAAATGGTGAATAGTGATAAGGTCACAAACTGAGACCCGACTATTGAGAGAATCAAAACTCGTGTTGTGTTCAAGGATACAAGACTTGCTTCCACGATGTAAAAAATTTGTGAATCAACTTCCCTTCCCTATTTCTTGTAAAGGTTTAATGAGTCTAGGAAATCAAACTCGGGACCTTCTTCATTTTCAACAAGATCAAAGAAGAAACATAAGAATGATTGATAAAGCACTGATTCGTGGATTTTACGAGCCCGAATTAGTAGATGTTCGGTGGTGTTTTCAGAATTTTGAGAGTCTGAAAACTCCAAAGAATACTCTAGGGGGGTGCTTTTTCGTAAAGTTAGTCTCCTAAGTCAGAAAAGGTGTAAGACAATATAGAGGAGAACTCTCTTAGTCTAGTAGAACTAAGGTATGCCTTTTTCATAATTAGTCAGCAAGGTCTGAAAAAGGGGTAAACTATCACCAAACCGACAGTCCTTCAAAAGCAAGTAGAAATGCTTTAGTTTTAACGAGTGTGAAGGAAAGTAAGGTCACTAGGAAAGTTCCATTTATTTACAAGAATGGTATGGACAACAATAAACTCGATGCTTTGATCTTAGAGTTTAGCGAGCATGAAAAAGACATAAAGTATGCTCATAATATTTTTCATGTTTGGGTCCAGAGCATGAAAAAGAGAAAACTAAGCTCATACGGAGGGTTCCTTTTTCATAAATTTAGTCCTTTAGGTCTGAAAAATGAGAGATAAACCTATGCTTGAAGATACTCTTCTCAATTCCACAGAAAAGAGAGTGTTCATTTCTTGTAAATAATCTACATGGCCCAAGAAAACTATTTTTTTTGTTCGTATTTTCGACATATCTCCCAGTGTGTTTTTACTCAAATTTCAAGCAGGAGAGCTTGTTGGATGTGGAATTTAATTCAACCATTATGGTTGATTCATTTTATTGAAATTCTATTGGTTCTTGAATTCCAACTCAAAAAAATTATTGTTGGCGCGTTTCTTATAAGGACCATTTTAGACCCCAAATTTCCTCTAATGAGAGATAAACCTATGCTTGAAGATACTCTTCTCAATTCCGCATAAAAGAGAGTATTCCTTTCTCGTAAATAATCTACATGGCCCAAGAAAGAGATAACCTACCACCAATACAGATGATCGTTCAATTTACCTTAACGAGTCTGAACGAACAAGTTTACTCGAGAATCCAGTCAATTTTAAGGAGTCAGACTAGGGCTTAAAGATAACTCAATATATTTCTCGTGAAGTTTTAACGATTTTGGAAAAGTCAACTCGCAGCCTCACTATTTTTAACAAGCTTGAAGGACAACATAAATAATGCTCTAAATGCAAGGAGACCAGTGTCAGAGGAAGGAAAAACTAGTTCCAAGCGCAAGGAACAAACCTAAGCACAATACAAGGAACTTGAGCCAGATAAATACACTTGGGGAACGTGTCCTCAAGGAAAAAGGTGTCAAGTTGCAAAGGAAATATTATACAAAGCTGAGCAATGATGAGAGTAGAGATGAGGTCTTATATAACGAGCTAAAATCGTGGAAGCTGACATCAGGCTCAAAAGCGCGAGCATGGTACATGCAAATGCAGTTACATCTTAAACAAGGTGAGGCCAATAAACAGTTGTGAATCCAACTACAAATCATGTCTCCAAGAAATAACAACATCAAGATCATATTCAGAAGAAAAGATCTAATGTAGGTTACTTTGGCAGAAACACATGCAACTTTGCTATATTCTATAGAAGGGTATTCAAGGAAGAATCAACCGAAGGAGATTCTATAGTGCCAAGGACAGAGGGTTTATAATTAGTAAGATCAACCTCAAAAGGAAAGAAAAAATAAATAGGGGATATAGATTCTGCAGGAACAAACTTAGTATCACATGAGTTGAAAAATTCATAAGAAAAATCAAGCTCACCAGGATCACTGACTTGCTATTCAAAGGGAGAGTCCAAAGAGTCAACAAGATCAACATAAGAAGATCGATCAATAGAAATATTGGGCTTATGTAGCAAATGAGGGTTATACTTAGTCACAAGTGAAACAAAATCCATAAGAAGGTTATACTAGATCAAAGAATCTAGGAAGACTTCATCAGATGGAAGTAAAACATCCTTGATAGGACACATGTCTAGACATTCAAATGGATCAATAGAGTGGAGAGCAGGCTTTATAGTCTGTATAGGATGAAACACTTGGTCAATTGCCGGAACCAAGTTGCGAGAAGGTAAACATGAACATAAAGGCTTCTTCTTAATATCACTTAAACACAAGGAATATGAGGCCACATAGCTCACATGTGGTGGGGTAGTTTCTATCGAGACATTGGGAATTAATAAAGGAAAAACCTGGTCTCTAGTTGGGTCAGGGGAGGGGTTAAGAAAATCTAATTGATTGATAATGACAATTTCTTCGACATGATTAAAGTACATCACATGAAAGAATGTTGACACCACAACCTACATGGCATACAAATAATCATCCCCGAGGAGCATATTGAAGTCCAAGGGGTCCTCAATCACCATGAAATCAAATAAGACGGCCTTCCCACCCAAAGTAACAGGTGTTTGAGAAAGAATTCCCAAGGGTATACTAGTTCTTCTATCAAACACCAATAACTGACTAGCTGTAGACACAAAGCTAGGAGATCCCATGCCTCACCAAGCACGAGCAGACAAGATACTAACTGAGGCTCGTTCGTCAACAATACAATGAGAAATCATTTACCTGCCAACTTTGACCTTTATTTGGAAAGGTGCATCAAAAGGAAGGCACGACTCAACTAGGCTATCCCAATCAAAGGAAGTAATCTGAGAGCGTGGTGGGGGTTCATCCAAAGCAAGTTCAGTTCCCCCTTGTTCAATAAGTTCTGAAATGGTAGTGAATAAAGTGTGACTAGCAGACAGTTCACTCTCCGAAAGAATAATGGGATTGATCGATGATAGAATTTATTCAACTGCTTCGTGAAATTCACTCTCCGAAGCGAGAGTGGGATTGACCAAAGATGGCATTGGTTCAATCACATGATAAAGGTCACTCTTCGAAGGGAGAGTGGGATCGACCAAAAGTGAGATTGGTTCGACCACTTGATCGACCAAAGGTTGAGTATGCAATTGAGAAACATCAGGCTGTTCAAGAAGAAGATATTCTTAAGTCTCAGACCACACTCTTTGCACCTCTATGATAGTAGGGCACTGGTGAGTAAGATGATCTCCCTCACATAACTTACAAGGGAACTTAAGTTTTCCTTTCGAACAACTGATTTTCTCAACGGTGTCAACATGACTAGCAGTGGTTGACTGTTTTCTCTCAGCATGACCTACATAGGTTGAAAGTTTTCCCCCATCATGGCCAACAGAGGCTAGGTGGTTGAGTCCAACCCGAATAAGAGAGGTTGGTTGTTGAGAGACTTCAAGGTGTTCAAAAACAGGATGACCTTGGAACCAAAATATTCATACCTCTGCGATGGCAGGGCATTGATAACTAAGGTTGTCTCCCTCACAAATATTACAAGGAAATTTGGGCTTGTGTTTTGAATGGTTAGTATTTTCAACTATGTCAACATGACTCGCAGTGGCTAACTATTTTCTCTTAGCATGACCCATTGAGGATGAGATTTTCCCCCCAACATGACCTACATAGGTTGAGGAACTGGGTCCAACATGATCTACAAAGGTTGGATGGGTTTCAACAGCATGACCTACAAAGGTTGAATGGTTAGGATCAACATGATTTGTAGAGGTTGAGTGTGTGCCCCCAACATGAACTGCAGAGGCTGGGTGGTTGGGTCGAACATGGTCTGCAAAGGTTAGACGGGGAGGTTCAACTTGAACATCAGAGTTTAAACGGGTTCCCTCAACATGAACTGTAGAGGCTGAGTGTCTAGATCCAATATAAATTTCAAAGGCTGGAAAGGTTCCACTAGCATGATCAACAGAGGCTGGATGGTGAAGATCAACTTGACTTGCAGAGGTTGAGTGCTTAGATCCAACATGACCTACAGAGGTTGGATAGGTGCCCCCAGCATGAATTGTAGAGGCTAGGTGGTGAGGTTCAACTTGAACTGCAGAGGTTGAATAGGTGCCCCCATGATTTTGAGTCTTCTTCATATTATTCCTTATTTTACTTCTTTTATACTATCAATTACTAGTATCAGTACTTTCACGACATGAGGTAGAAGGAGAAGGAGAAACCGCTACAGGAGAAGGGGAAGCAGTGTTTTGATTCCTTGATATAAAGAGCTTACTTGAGAAGCATTAGGAGCATTTAGGACATTTGGAGTGGAGAAAATCCACACCAGTATCCCTAGGGTGAATCCTAGAAGATTCAAGGTGGCCATCAAAGGAACACAAACATTCCCTATGAGAGGAATAGTACAAGGAGTTCCTAGCATGGGAATCTCTTGGTTGGTGTTCATAGGGATGTTAGCCATAGTTTCAAACAAGAAGACAAATTCTGAGGTCGAGATGCAACCAACAGTACAAAGAACACACCACTAGCAGAAAATACTTAAGTATCAAGCCAGGAAAACAAAGATGCCTTCCAAAGGAAAATCTGGGATGATGAGGGCCCAAAACTAACCAGTGAAGGAAGGAGAGTAGTTACTTTGCATCCTGTGAAGATTTCTCTAGGTGCAAGCGTTGGAATCACCCAACCACCCTCTCAAATTTTCAATTGGGGTTACCTTCCAAATCTACCCTAGGAACAATGTAAATATCCTTCCAATGCCACCCGTGTAAGATCCTAGCAGAAAAAATACTAAGGCTACCAAAATCGTGGAGAAAGTCTGGTGGAACAGTTTTCAGTCCAGCCGATGCACATGGGCAGGGTAGTTAATCCCGAAACTCAAGAAGTACCAGGCACCACACAGGTCCAGGAGGAGGTACTAGGTGAGTCCCTAAACGTGCAACAATTTTGGTGGATGCTCTACTGAGTAAAGGAGGGGTATCTCCAAATGCTTAGTATCGCACGACCTCGTGCTTAACTCCTATGTGAGAGGATATTTCTGGTTTATTTCTCAACGAAGATGGATTTCCTAAAATATAGGCCACTATGTTTGAGTTTGAAGTTTTGGGCAGTTAAAATATCCCTAACCCAAAACACTAGCCTAGACTAGTGTGTGTCGTCCCTGTAAAAAAACAATTACTAATAAATTTTAGATATTAAACGTTCATTTCAAAGGGTTGTTGATTACTCAAAGGGGGTGGCAAAGGTGAAACCAATGGTTTTTTGACTCAAAGTTTAAACAAGGTGAGTAAGCAAAGAGAAATGAAATGCAAAAAGCAAAAACTATTCTCTTTCTTTTTCAAACAGAAAAACTTGAAAGCTAGGAAAGAAAATTTTCTTTTTCATTTTTTTAAGAATAATGATATGCAGTGCATTAAAGACAAAACCCTATTCTACATGCATATTAACAACTATATGTTCTTTTTATTTTTCTTTTATAAATGCAAAATAAAAGCTTACCTACAAACTAAAGTATGCAGATAACAAGAACAAAGCAAAATGAACTCCTGCTGTACAACCACCAAACAAACTCTAGAATACCCTAAAGTCAGTATAAACCCTACTTGGAAGGGAGGTTTGCATAAGAGACAAGTCACTACTTAGTCATGGTAAAGTTAACCAAAAAGGAAAGAATGAAACAAATACCAATAAGCTTCTAAAATCAGACAAATATCACTAACAAACGTTGACCATAAAGATGAGCCAAAAGTCAAACCAAGAAAAGGGGGTGGGGGGATGAGCAAAGAGAAAATCCTAATGATACAAAAGGACTTACCACATATATAAAGATAACCCTAAAGGGATGACACTAACTCCTTGGAGTCATGCACCTATAGAGGATCCCAAAACACCTACTAAACAACTCTCAAACAACAGAAAAAAACACAAAAAATGAGAAAAAAACTGTTTTGAGGCATTCACAAGTTGTAGTACTGTTAGGTCGTGAGTCACTCATAGGTTAGTAGTAATGAAGGTCACATGTATATCCTAGACATGCTACTGTTGAGTCTGCAGCTTGCAAATGGGTGGAAAATCCCTAAAAAGGTAAAAAATGGCCCAAAAAGGAAAAGGAGGTGTCCTATCAGGATGATAAGGTATTCCTAAGTGGAAATAAGGACCTGAAACCTTGCAAAAGAATGGAAGAAAAATATAGAAACCCCAAACAGACAAGGCTCTCCCCACTTGAGTCGTCAATTTTGTTGTAGAGGAAAGTTTCCTATGGCTAGGGTATAATAGGCCATCAACATACTGGGGTTGAAAGAGATATGCATATAGTTCTGCAAGTATATATAAACAAGTTTCAAAGATTATAATGGTTCATAACTTAGTCAAACAAAGGTTGATCCAAGCAGCCCTTCAATCCTCTTCTTGCTCCTCTTGCTCCAAGAGACCTGCAAAATGAATTATACCTTCCTCAAACCAATATGACTTTATGAAGTTGTTTCATCACTTCACTTGCAAAGTAAACATATACATGAACCTTCTTTATTTATTTTCCCTTAACATCTCCTAATTCATTACCTTGATGTTAAGGGCCAATCACATCAATAAAATAGTTTTTGGGGGCGCTTTCACTTTCCAATTTTTTTTCCACCACCAATTATCCGTATTTGTCCCTACTCCAAAAAAAAAACTCCATTAGTAACTAAATTTACAAATTTCTTTATCAAACACGATAGTAAAATTGTTATTTAATTTGTCAAAAAAGACACTAAAAATGCTAATCTTTTGTCAAAATGATATTATTATTATTATTTCCAAAAAGGCAAAGAGTAAGTAACATAAAATTAAAAAAAAATTGTGAATGTGAAATTTAAAAAAAAAAATCGTGCAGAATTTCTTAGCTTACACACACAAACAATAATATAAATTCTCTATCATTATTTCTTGCATATTTATATTAACCAAACTGGCATAGGAATACTCCATAACAAGAATATAACACCTCCAAAGTAGTGTGATGTGATAAATTTTCTTATTAGTTTACTATTTCCTTAAAAAACCCATTTTTTTTTTACAAAAACATATATGTTATATATTAAAACTCAGCGATGAAACCACTGAAAGTTACAACAACTGGTTTATGCAAGCCAAAGCAACAGATATGGATTTCCACTTCCTCAATGCACAACAATGTCTCTAGTTAATCTTGAACCATACCTTTTAGGGAGGGTGAGCTAAACTTAACTGTTGATTTACATATAGTTCATTTCTACCTATAGTCATTGATTTATTAGTGGCATGATCGGCTGTATCATTTAGCTCACGAAGGATATGAAAGAATTCTATTTGTCTAAATGTCTTATAGATGGATTTAATTCTTTTGAGCATCCTGTCTAATCTAATATTTCTGCATTGCCTTACCCCTTTCATTGCTTGGATTGTGAGCCATAAGTCTCCAAATACAATGACTTCATCCACGCCTTTCTCTTTCAGTTGCTTGAGTCCTTGCCATAACTCATACGCCTCAGCCATATTATTGGAATCCTCCCCAATATTATAGAAGTATTCGGTTTCAGTTTTCCCTTCTGGGAAAATGATGATCCCCCCCCCTCCCTCCATCCCTGGATTCCCCTTTGACGCTCTGTCAAAAAACATTTTAAAGATATTCCTCTCTTTCAGCCAATTCTCAAATTGAGACTTGTCAAATCTGATTTCCCAATTTTCCAAATGTTTTTTGCCCAAATCAGAATCAATAGAAAAAATGAAGTTTTGCAACCAATTAGTTTCGCTATCTGTCATCTTGGATTTGTTTTTGGGTATCACCGAAACACTTACAATTTCTCCCAATAGAGCTTGAGCCTTGGTTGTTATTTTCCAGGCAGGCTGAGCTTTATCTTGGAAGATTATGAGATTACGTTCAATCCAAATGCACCAGCAAATGATATTATAAATTTTTGGTAACTTTATCCAGCATTCTTTAAATCCCCTTTTTTGATCTAGATCTCCATTATATGCCTTCTCCCAGTTGATGAAGCACTATTGAATGTTTCTCGACAATTGAATTCTGTCCACCCAAGGACTCGTCATTTGCTTCCACACAATTCTGGCATAGTGTCAATAAAAAAAAGGCACTGAATATTCTCGTTGGCTTCAGAACACAGTGGGAACCGATAGGGACCCACGAATCCTCTCCTCTCCATATTTTCACTGTTGAGGATCTTCCCATGCACCAGCGTCAATGCAAAAATATCAATCTTGGGCAACATTTTGATTTCCCACAACTGTTTCCAAATTGTCGGATTGCATGGTACAGTTGGGATCACTGCGTATTTCTTAGCTCCTTCAGTCGTCGTGTAATTTACAGAGTGACCTCCCCATCCATGTCGGTCTCTTCTTCCCTTTTCCACCGATGCAATACTTGGCAAATGATCCGTCAAATGGTTTCTTTCAACATCAAGGTCTGCAGGGCACTCAAGAAGAAGAAATTCAACCCAACAATATGGTGGATCGTCCTCCCAAACAGATAAATACCACAACGTTTTGATACCTTGCATGTCCATCCAGCTTTTAACTCTTGGGAGATAGGGAGGCGGCTTCCCAAGGATTGTATCCTTCCAAAAATTTATAAGTTTTCCATTTCTTGGTATCCGATGGAGGTCCTCATTGAACCTGGGCAACGCCTTCCTACATAGGAAAAATATGGGAGTGCCTAAAGGACCCATTTTTTACCCAAACGTACTTTAATAATTTTTTAATGCTTTAATCTATTTTACTTCTTAGTTTGAATACATGCTTATATTCTAAAACGCACATTAAATAACCATTAACAATGATATAGCACATCTAAAATAATGTGATGTCGTAAATGTTCTTACTATTTCGTCAGGAGGCCCTTCTTGACCCTATACTCTCTTTAATAAGTTTTTATCATTTTAATATATTTTGCTTCTTATTTAACTACACAGTTATAATCTAAAACTTAGATCAAATAATAAAAAAACCATTAACAATAGTAAAATCTTATCAATACATTATACATAAGTATTTTTAATATCATAAATTATTTTAAAATGATAATTTAATATTCATTATAACTTTTATTTTTTTATTTTTTTATCACTTACTTTATATTCATACCATTAAAATTACACCATTAACAAAAATAACTTATTAAAGAATAAAAAGTCCAAGAATCTAAGCCTCTTGCACCAAATAAATTTAATAATTGAGAACATGGTTCATGGTAAATGCATACTTCACAACAAAGCTTCAATTATATTTCATAATTATCCCGAGTAAAAATTATCAACATGTTTGTTAAAGACTTAGCCACTATATACCAATCTCTAGTGACTTTCAGCTAATGAAAATCCCTATAAATTACTATGAAAAACACTTCTCTAAATAAAAGCTTAAAACAATTAACATCATATGCCTAATATCTAAGTGTAAATGCCTCTTTAAAAACATTATTCCAAGCATTCCTACATGGGAAGTCATATAAAATATTAATATGGGGAGTATAGTAGGTAGATGAGGAGGATAGGTATGAGTTTCATTAGCCTCGACGGGTAGCTTGAATGATTGGATCCCTCGCTGCCAAGTCATTAATCCTTTGTCATGAGGTCATGGGTTCAATCCTCTAAGTCTATCGATGTTAGGATCCTCAATGTGGGGTTGACAGGAGGTGTTGGTACCTTCCTCTAAGTCTATCGATGTTAGGATCCTCAATGTGGGGTTGACAGGAGGTGTTGGTACCTTCTTGTGCACCTTCCTGGATTTTTCACCAGTGAAAAAGAAGTATGAGTTTCACCATTTTGTTACACATGCAAGGGATGGGATCCAAATGGGTACCTCGTTTTTTTAAGACAACGGTAGGGGATATGGGTGTACCATTGCCATGTTTTCATTCTCATGTTTTGAAATATAAATTGAGATATCATTCTATGATAACATAGAATAATCTATGTGTAAGACACCGAAGACAATATTGAGTATAGCATGGCACAAACTATGTAAGATAAGGGAAATCACATTATATAATTTAGTGCATTGATACATTATAAGTAAACTGTCACTTAATTCGTGTTTTAATGACAATGCAATTACATATATGATTTATCGATTATAGTTAAACATGTGGTGGGTACATTAATTTTTTTTTTCAGAGGATGGGTACATTAAAGTTGCATGGCCATATAAGTTGCAATTTTAATGTAAGTGGGTACATTAAAATTGCAACTTATATGGTCATGTAAAATTATATGAATACACGCATGCAATTTATACAATAAAGGTTGTGGTTGCTTTAAAATTATATGATGGAATTTATACAAGGTTGTGGTTTCTTTGTTTTATATTGGTAGAAATTCTATAACGTTTTTTTTTCAATTTCTCAAATTTATGTTATGATTTTTATTATCTATGAGAAAATTCACTTACAAAACTAAGGAATCCAACCAACTATTGGTTTACTAACTAATATACTTCACACTAAACCCATCTCACTTTGGTTGGTGTTTTTCCAACAATTTTAAGGCAGGGGTAGGGGCTTTCCTAAATAATCTAGAATATGCATGAAGGAATTGTAAGGATAAAAATGGATGAAAAAGGTTAAGTTTATTGTTTTCATTAAACAAATCAAATAAAATTACAAGTATATGAATGAGTCTAACAATCCCAGTTCAATAAACTACTAGTTAAAGAGCCAATATCATAGTTCGCCCTAAACCCATTTCATTTTGGGGTTCTTTTCCAACTATGTGGGGATGGGGTTCCTAAATAATATAGAATATAAATGAAGGAATGGTAAGAGTAAAAATGAACGAAAAAATATTAAGTTTGTTGTTGTCATAAACAAATGAAATAAAAATGCAAGTACCATGATTGAGTAACCAGAAACAAAGTCTAAATTGTGATCTATATGATCAAATTGCTAAGTATAATCTCTAATAAGTGATGATATTTTGTTGTTTTGGAAATTACATTGTAAATACAACAAGTGAAATTACTCTCAAAACAAATGCTAGAAAAAAGCATTAAACATAAATAAACTAAGCATCATATACAAAACAATGAAAGTTCTTA
This sequence comes from Pseudotsuga menziesii, assembly GCA_001517045.1. Taxonomy (NCBI): domain Eukaryota; kingdom Viridiplantae; phylum Streptophyta; class Pinopsida; order Pinales; family Pinaceae; genus Pseudotsuga; species Pseudotsuga menziesii. The sequence continues at coordinate 130,702 of LPNX010580322.1, read as the reverse complement.
TTTATATATAATAATAGAGTTCAGCAAGCTGATTTTCAATGAGAAAATAATGAACTAAAGGAAACCAATAATCTAGATGATGACCAATTGCACATAGATATAGGAAATGTTATAGTGAAAAGTCGAAAACCAACCAACAAAACTTGTCTTTTAATACAAAACTAAAAAAATTCAAATTAATGATTCTATATGACTAAAGAACAAAAAAAACAATTATAATACATTTCTATTTTTATGTAAAAACAAAATAGCAAGGTGTTTTGGGTTAAAAGAGCATAAAACACCTAGGAAAACATATAAAGTTGAGCTTAAGTATTCTCCTAGCATTTTTTGGTCCACATTATCTAAGTAATGATGCAAAATATTCAATCAATTTGTTTCATGTAGTGATTAAAAAAACCACAATAATTTGTAGAAATTCAGGCCAGCAGTAGATTAATTTTACCCACAACAATTATCAATTGATCATGCAAAATTGCTAACAATGGAGACTGAATATGGAGCTGTAACACAAAATTATATTAACTGAGTGTACAATAGCCAACCCTGTAATAATATAGGTTTCTGAATATATAGAATACATCAAGAGGTCGAATGCATAAGGAGGCATCCAAAACTAGCATAAAGCATGCTTACTCAAAATAGGCAAATCCCCCATAGGTGTAAAAAGCTGATTCCAAATCTGTCATGGAGCTCACGAATTGGCAAGGGCGCATGTGCAAGCTAAAGAGTAGTGGAATGGCAACTAATACATGCTTTTGCATGGAGAAAAGAGTGGAGGATGAAGAGGACAAAAAACTAGTTCACCTCACCTAGTCTTGCTTTCCTATGTGCCTTAAAACACTGAAAAAGCAGGCAATAAAGTAGAAAAAGTAGAAGGGCGCCTAGGAGGCTAGGAATAAAGCAGATTTGATTCCTAAGGCTTTCCCAAGTGCTACATGAGTTATATATGGCAAGTTTGACCTCTATGGATAGGCAATTAGCAACTTGCACAAGGTGGGACACATGAACTAGGCAAATAAGACAGAAATAATGAAATTAATGTCTAAGTGGGTAAACTATGGGTTGATTATTCTAACACCCCCCCTTAAGCCTGACTTTATGAGTAGTAAATAAAAAATATAGGGCCTAGCAACAAGTCTTAGTCACCCTTTACATACTGCATGTCCAAATAAACAAGGAAAGAGGCAAAACCAACTTGGGAAAATCCTCCCTTAAACATGGACTGTAAAACAAAATTGTAGAATCTTGTCTCCACTCATGCCTTTACAGCATGATCAGCAATCCCCAGCAGTGATTTGAGATTGCTGAAGGTCTTCTCACAAAATGCTTTGGTGAAGATATCAGCTACTTGTTCTGAAGATGAACAGAAGAGTAGGTGAATGGTGCCATCATGCACAAGCTCTCTGATGTAGTGGATGTGAATCTCAATGTGTCTGGTTCTTTGCTTCTGAAATGG
>LPNX010580322.1:55055-129070 GCA_001517045.1 Pseudotsuga menziesii | reverse complement strand
GTAAACCCTGCAACCATAAACACTGAGTTGCTGCATTAACAACTCCTCTGTACTCAGCTTCTGTAGATGAGAGTACAATGGCACTCTGTTTCTTGCTTGACTAGCTGATTGGCCCTTCTACAAGCATGAACACATAACCTGAAGTGGACTTTCTGTCTGTGCTATCACCTTCCCAATCACTGTCAGTAAATCCAATCAAATCAAGATCAGATTTTGCCTTATAGAAGATCCCATGTGTCCTTGTTCCTTGAACAAAGTTTAGGATCCTTTTGGCTGCTTTCCAATGGATCTCATGAGGCTGATCCATGAATCTAGAATCCACACTTATTGCATAACAAATATCAGGTCGAGTATGTGTCAAATACAATAAACAACCAATCAATTGTCTATACAGTGTATTGTTTACCATCGGTGGAGAATCATCTTCCTCCAGCTTCACTCCTGAAAGGAAAGGAGTTTTGCTTGCTTTGCAGTCTTGCATCCTGAATTTGATTAGCAAATCCAAGGCATACTTGGACTGGTGCACCTTTATTCCAGCTTTGGTTTGAGCAATCTCAAGCCCCATAAATTGACTTAAGAGCCCCAAATCTGTCATGGAGAAGGCTTGGTTCATAACTCCTTTTAAGGAAGCAATCTCAGCCTGTGAGATTCCTGTAATGAGGAGGTCATCAACATATAACACAATGATAATTAATGAACCATTAACAAACTTCAAATAGACATTTGGATCTGATTTGCACTGAACAAAATTCAGAGATAGGAAGAAGCTATCTATCTTGGCATACCAAGCCCTGGGGGCTTGCTTTAGCCCATACAATGAATTTCTCAACCTGCACACAAGAGAAGGGTTAGTAGAAAAAACTTGAGGCTGCTGCATATATATCTCCTCAGTGAGATCTCCATTCAGAAAGGCACATTTTACATCCATGTGATGTACCTCCCATTACCTTGAGGCTGCAATGGCTAGAGCTAGCCTGATGGAATCCATCTTTGCCACTGTGGCAAAGGTCTCATTGTAATCGATGCCATGAACCTGTGAGTAGCCTTTAGCTACCAATATAGCATTGTACTTCAGTGGTGAACCATCAGCAGCAAATTTGGTCTTATAGACCCACTTACACTGTAATAGTTTTCTCCCTGGAGGAAGATCCACTAGCTCCGATGTGTTGCTCTTCTGGAGTGAGCTGAACTCCTCCTTCATGGAAGCTTGCCATCTTGGATCTCCTGCTGCTTCTTCATATTTTTGAGGATCGGACTCCACCATCAAATAGAATTTTTCAGCAAACATAGGATCCTTCATGCACAGACCACTCTCAAATTGAGATCTAGTCCTCCTTGGGTCATTGGGATCCCCAGCTAGCTCACCTGCTGCATGTAGTATCTTGGCTGCCCATTTAGGCCTTGTGGGGATGTTTGGGTCTGAAATAAACTCATATCCATTAGACAAATCAGAATCATCATGTTCAACAAACTCTTTACTTACTTCTTGAGGTTCAGGTGGTGAAGAGGCTTCACCAACTTCCACTTCTGCAAGGGGTTCTTCTTCAAACTGAACACACCTTTCAATGAAGGCTTTGTTTGTGCTCAAATTTATCAACTTGTACCCTTTTGAATCTTTAGAGTATCCAACAAAAAGACACTCTTGGATTTGGGCCTGCAAAGCCTTCCTCTTCTTTGTCGGGATTCTAGCCCATGCCTTTGAGCCAAAAATCTTGAAATGGGTCACATCTGGCTTGTGCCCACTCCATGCTTCGAAGGGAGTCATGCCATCAAGCTGTTTGTGAGGCACCCTATTCTGGATATAGGCTGCACAGTTGATAGCTTTGGCCCAGTACTTTGGTGGCAAAGTTTTGGCCTCCATCATGCATGTTGCCATCTCCTTCAGTGATCTGTTCTTCCTCTCAGCAACACCATTTTGGCTGTGGTGTGTAAGGGATAGAATGCTGCATCTGAATACCTACATCTGCACAATAGTTAATAAAATTAGACTTGACATACTCACCACCATTGTTAGATCTGAGGACCTTGAGTTTCCTTCCACACTGGTTTTCAACCAAAGCCTTAAAGACTTTGAATAGGCCAAAAAATTCAGACTTGTGTTTCATGAAGTGAACCCAACAATACCTAGAAAAATCATCAATAAAGGTCAATGCATATTTGGCCTGACTCATGGACATATGAGGGAATGGGCCAGCAACATCACTGTGAATCAACTCGAGGGGTGCAGAGGTTCTCTCATGACTAGCTTTCTCAAATTTGTGCTCTGGGTGTTTTCCTAGGATACAGCCTTGGCAGACTCCTTTGGAAAATTTTATCTTGGGCAACCCTATGACCATTTATTTCTCACTAAGATCAGATAGATACTTGTAATTTAGATGGCCAAATATTTCATGCCACAGCTTGCTGGCTTCATTAGCATGAATGAGAAGAGCAGAGGGGTTTGAGTAAGGTAGTAAGTGTGAAAACATGTATACCTTTTGAGCATGATTCGCAACTCCTTTTGCAATGAATCTACCAGTTGAAATCTCTGTGATCTCAACTTCATCGGGGGAGAATATGACCTTCTTAGGAGACCCAGTGTGGGTCATCTGGTACACTGACAGGAGGTTGGAGGAGAGACTAGGGACATATAGCACATTGCTGAACTTACCATGATCAAGATCTATCCTTCCTTTGCCTTTACTTTCAGTGAGAGAGTCATCTCCCAGTACAATAGATGGTCCTTTTGACATATCCAGTGAGGAGAAGGCCTCCTTAGTCGAAACCATGTGTCTTGAAGCTCCAGAATCTATGATAAAACTGGGTGAGCTTGATGTGCCAGCAACTAGAGCATGAACTCTCTCTCTGTCATCGGAACTTGATCCTCCTTCTCTCTTCTTTGAGATTTCTGGAAGGGAGATGCCATTCTTCTCTAGGAGATTGGTCAGCATATCAATCTTCTTTTTCATACAAGAGCTTTCAGTGTGATTGCCCTTCGAACAGTATGAGCACTTGTTCATTTCACCTTTGTTTTTCTTCTTCTGGGTATTTTTCTTAGGACCTTGTTGATCCTTTGGAGACTGCTTCTTGTCTCTTCTTTGCTCAGGTGGATTTTTAGCTTTCTTTTTGCTTTTTGAATCCACCCTCGAATCTCCAACAATCAAAGCTTGATCTTTGGAAGGTTTGATGGTGCCCATCATCACCAACTTGTCTTGTTCTTGTGTGAGAGATTCCATGAAATCTGCAAGGCTAGGCATCTTCCAGGTTCGAGCTATGAGTTTTGTGGCATAGAAGGTCAAAACAAAGACTGAGTAGTTAGGTCCTAGCTTCGAGAGGATGGCCAAGACGAGCTGATCATATTTTTTTTCGATACCACACTGCTTCAGCTGCAAAACTAGTGCTTTGAACTTGGAGAAATATAGCTGCAGGGATTCAAAGCTACTGGGACTCAGAGAAATCAGCTCATTTTCGATCTAATGTCCCCTCATCTCATCTGTCTTTCCAAAAATATCAGAAAGCTTCTCCCATACTTGATCCGGTGAAGTTAATCCATCGAGATGGAAAAGGAGGTCTCGGGAAATACTGAGACATAGGAGGCCATAGGCCTCATCTCTCCGATTGTGCCATTTGATCTTCTCTGCAACACCATTGGGATCTGATTCTATAGCCATAGTCACCCTGTAGAGGCCTTTCGCTCTCAACAAGATCTCCATCTCTGATTTCCATTCAAAATAGTTGAAGGGAGTCAAGATAGTTTTCTGTGAATCCATAGCTTTAGAAAATCTGTCCCAGCTGTCAGTAGAAGGCTCCCAGTCTTGATGTCGAACCTGCAAAACAATTTTTTTGAAGGATAGTAACAACCTACAATGGCTCTGATACCATGTAGAAATTCAGGCCAGCAGTAGATTAATTTTACTCACAACAATTATCAATTGATCATGCAAAATTGCTAACAATGGAGACTGAATATGGAGCTGTAACACAAAATTATATTAACTGAGTGTACAATAGCCAACCCTGTAATAAAATAGGTTGCTAAATATATAGAATACATCAAGAGGTCGAATGCATAAGGAGGCATCCAAAACTAGCATAAAGCATGCTTACTCAAAATAGGCAAATCCCCCATAGGTGTAAAAAGCTGATCCCAAATCTGTCATGGAGCTCACGAATTGGCAAGGGTGCATGGGAAAGCTAAAGAGTAGTGGAATGGCAGCTCATACATGCTTTTGCATGGAGAAAAGAGTGGAGGATGAAGAGGACAAAAAACTAGTTCACCTCACCTAGTCTTGCTTTCCTATGTGCCTTAAAACACTGAAAAAGCAGGCAATAAAGCAGAAAAAGTAGAAAGGCACCTAGGAGGCCAGGAATAAAGCAGATTTGATTCCTAAGGCTTTCCCAAGCGCTACATGAGTTAGATATGGCAAGTTTGACCTCTATGGATAGGCAATTAGCAACTTGCACAACGTGGGACACATGAACTAGGCAAATAAGACAGAAATAATGAAATTAATGTCTAAGTGGGTAAACTATGGGTTGATTATTCTAACATAATTAAGTAATGATGTATACTATTCAATGAATTTGTTTTTTAAGTGATTATAACAAGTACATTGTATTAATGGATGCTTTATATTGAAGTTCATATGAATGATAGAAAACAAATAAAGTATAAAAAACTATTTAAATCCTTTTTATTCAATTTTTATCAAGCTTCAAGAATTTATGCTAACATACGGAAGTTTTTACACATTTTGAAAAAGAATACGGTTACCAAACGATATTAATTTGATGTTTACTACCAAGGGATATAAAAATAACAAAGTCTCGAATAGTGGAATGCACCAATGATTTCAAGGATCCTAGGGAAACCAACAATCTTCAACTTCCACACATAAAATGGGATACGACCATGATGTTGAGTGTTATAATGTTAGTTATCAATCACAACTCACTTGGAGAATAATCAGAAGAAGGGAGGTGAAAATAAGTGAAGCACATACATCTTCCTTGTTAAATTTAGTGAACCATGGATCTTTAGGCTTGGATGAAAGCAATTTGAAAGGAAGTCTGCAGTAGAATTAACAATTCAATGTAAACTAATCAATGGATTCATGGCAGAAATTTCATACACATCGGACAAAAATTGGTCTGAATATCATTACATTAATGTTCATTGATGTCACTATAATACAATAGCCATCCAATAGATAGAATTCAAATTCCTTTGGGAGGATTCGAATTCACCAACTCAAACTCACTCATGCGCTAACTCAGTGTGAAAAAAACAACGTTGGAGCTCAATAGTGCAACTCCGGATAACTATATCAGTCTACAATCACTTAAATAACGAGGGTAGGTGAACAAAGGTTCCTAAACTCCCTTAAATAATGCAAACTTGCGCTAGGATAATTTATAGTGATCTAACTGATGGTAATTGGGGCATAACTGAACATGACTGAATAACTACCAAGGTCATCTAAAGGAGACTTATGGTGGCACTCAGATTGGGTTCCTAAATTATAGGGATTGGTCCTTGGGGCACCTGAACTCATGCATGAAGGCATAGCAAATGGTAAGTGGATCCAAGGTGTTTCCTCCATACACTAGTAAAGTGATGATGATCTCCTAAGTTAGTAAAATACACCAAATAGAATATGTGGGAAAAGGGAGGATTAATTAATCCTAACACCCCCCTTAATCCTAACTTTTGATAAACTGGGCCGCAGAAAATAGGCCAAAGGTCATCCATACAATCTAAATAAAATAAAATTGATTTCTTAATAAGCAAGGAAATGGGGAAAAACTCATGGGAACCCCCCTCCCCCCCCTCTCCCCTCAAAATAAGCAGGAAAATAAGGAACAATAGATGAGTCAAGCCTTTACACCAAGAAGAGATATGAGGTAAACAAATCTATTTTTAGTGAAGGACTTGGTAAAAATATCTACAATCTGCTCCTCTGTAGAAAAATAGTGCAGGGTGATAGCCCTACTATACACTAGTTCTTGAATGTAGTGCATGTGTACTTCAATGTAATTTGATCGTTGCTTCTAAAATCGATCATTGGATATCTTGATGGTACTCTGATTGTCACAATAAAGGTCTACTGAAGGAGAAGTGAAAATGCCAAACTATGTCAAAATCCCATGCAACCAAACTTCCTAAATAGATGCATTCACAACCTCCCTATACTCTGCTTCTGTCGAAGAGAGTGCAAGAGCTTGCTTCTTGCTTGACCAACAGATTGGTCCAGATCCCAACATGAACACAAATACTTATGTATATTTCCTATAATTTCCATCTCCAACCTAGTTTGAATCAATATATCCAATCAGATCTAACTGTGCATCAACTGATTGAATGGATTCCAAAATCTCGCGTACCTTGCACATAGTGCAAGATGCACTTTGCTACCTTCTAGTGCAACTCATGTGGCTCCTACATGTATCTGGAAACAACAATCACAACATAGGACAAATCTCGTATAGAATGGGCGAGGTATGGTAGGCTACCAATGAGTTGTCTTTAGAGTGTAGTATCAACCAATGGTGTGGAACCACCTTCTTCCATCCCGATGCCAGATAGGAAGGGAAAGGGTGCTTCTTTACAATCTTCTATGTGGAATCTTTTAAGAAAATATCCAATATATCTAGACTGTGTAATCATGATTCCTGAATCATTTTTATTTAATTTGATACCAATGAACTGCCTCAACAGTCCTAGATATATCATGGAGAATGCTTCACTCAGAGTTGACTTGATGCCTCTCAATCCATCAGCAAAGCTGCTAGTAATGAGCAAGTCATACACATATAGGAAAATCAACAATAATGAGCCCCTTCTTTGCTGCATGTAGACATTGCAGTCAGATATGCATCTCTCAAAGTTTTGTGACATGAGAAAGGAATCCATCTTGGCATACCATGCCCCTTGGGCTTGCTTGAGCCCATAGAGATATTTCCTTAGTTTGCAGACTAAGGATGAATCTTCAATGCACCCCTTAGGTTATCTTAGATAGATATCCTCTTCTATATCACCATGGAGGAAAACACTCTTCACATCCATGTGATGTACCTACCACCTCTTTGAAGCTGCAATTTCCAAAAATAGTCTTATACAGTCCATTCTTGCAATAGGAGTGAATGTCTCATTGTAGTCCAACCCATGGACTTGTGAGTACCCATTTTCCACCAACCGATCCTTGCACCTAGTTGTGATTCCATCGGTTTCTATATTGGTCTTATAGATCCATTTTCACTGAACTAACTTCCTCCCATGAGGCAAAGTGACAAGCTCCCATGTCTTGTTGTCTTGTAGCAAACCATACTCATCATCCATAGCGGCCTGCCATCTTGGATCATGGAAATCCTCTTTGAATGACCGAGGATCTGAACCCATCATCATGAAATACCTATTTTATAGAAGTGGATCTAAATGGGAAAGTGCAACATGTTCATTCTGATACCGAGACCTTGTTCTTCTTCTGTTATCTAGATCCCCAGGAATATTCCCAAATGCTTCAATGAGATTTTGGGCCTATTTAGGTCTATGATTTGGAATAGTTGCTGGATCTGGATATTCTTAGGATTTAATCTCAATATCATGTTCATGATTATCATGACCCTCATATTCTGAATATGAAACATTAGTCATAATATCATCATATTCAAATGGAAATGAATGATATATTACACCTTCTTCTACTTCGACTTGTTGTGGATCATGCAACTGATCTTCTTCAAATTGCACAATGCACTCTATTAAGCACTTTTTGGTCGCAAGGTCCATCAATTGGTATTACTTAGCATCATCAACATATCCTAGCAGTATGCATTCACTACTTTGGGCTTGGAAGGCTTTCCTCTTGTCAGTAAGAATTCTATCCCAAGTCTTGGAGCAAAAAACTATCAGACATGAGACATTGGCCTTATGTCCCATCAGTGCTTCAAACAGAGTATCCCCAATTATTGATTTGCGAGGAACCCTATTATGGATATAAGAAGCACAATTTACTGCCTTAGCCCCAAATAAGGAGGAAGGTTTCTTGCTTCTAGAAGGCATGCAACCATCTCCTTCAAAGATCTGTTCTTCCTCTCAGCTACACCATTATGTTGTGGTGTGTATGGGATTGAGTATTGCATTCGAATGCTTGTTGATGCATACTACTTCTGGAATTATCCTTTGACATACTCACCTCCATTTTCAGATCTAAGTGACTTGATCTTCTTTCCGAGAGTGTTTTCAACCAAGGATTTGAAGACTTTGAAGGTATCAAATACCTCATACTTTTGCTTCAAAAAGTATACCCAACAATACCTTTAATAGTGATCAATGAAGGTAAAAAAATATCTGAATCCATTCATAGATGTTGTAGGAATTGGTCTGAAGACATCAATGTGGAGGCAGCTCTGATTTCCTTCCCAACCTCATATCTTTTCTTTGGATGCTTCCCTACCAAGCAACAAGTGCACACTCATTCAGAAGACTTGAAGAGAGAAAATCCCTCCACCAAGTTGTCATTGTGTAGCTGCTGGAGACACTTGAAGTTCAGGTGATCAAATATTTCATGCCATAACTTTCTTGTGTTATTGGCATGAGTCAATAAGGAACTTGGATATAAAGTAGGAAGGAAGTGGGAAAACTCATATACCTTGAAGGCATGATTATAAACTCCTTTTACTATAATATTTTTAGTAGAGACTTCATATATCTCCACTGTGTTAGGATCAAATGTGACTCTCTTAGGAGAGACAGTATGTGTCATCTAGTATACAAACAATAGGTTTTCTACTAGGGAGGGAACATAGCACACATTTTGGAACTCTCCATGCTCAATTTTAATGAAACTTTTCTCTACAGCTGGGATCTGTGAATCATCTCCCATATGTATGATTGGTCCTTTAGAGAGATATGTAGAAGTGAAGGATTATTTGGAGGCAACCACGTGATTAGAAGCTCTCGAATAAATCAGATAGGCCTTTGAATATGTGAATCCTTCTTTCAAAGCATGCTGCCTCTCATGTTCTTCAGTCTGGTTTCTAGCTCGAAACTCATTTGCACCTTAAGGAAGGGAAATTTTATTCCGTTCAAGGAGCTTAGACATTTGGTCAATGGTATTCTTCATACATTGAATTTCTGGATGAAATCATCTCATGTAGTAAGGGAATTTAGCTTTTTCAAACTTTTTGTTTTTGTTTCTCTTGGAACCAGAGGCTCTATCTGAAGGATTCATATTCTCCTTAGGATTTGACTCAATATTCCGTTCAATGAGCTTAAACATTTGGTCAATGGTATTCTTCATACATTGAATTTCTGGATGAAATCCTTTCATGTAGTAAGAGCATTTAGCTTTTTCAAAATTTTTGTTTTTGTTTCTCTTGGAACCAGAGGCTCTATCTGAAGGAATCATATTCTCCTTAGGATTTGAATCAATATTATTTTTCTCTTTCCCTCTTTTCTTCCATTTTTCTTGCGCACTCTTAGAGTCTCCAGCTAAGAGGGCCTAATTATTAGAGGCTTTGAGCACTCCCATATTAATCAACTTAATGTGTTCCTGGATTAGTGATTCTAACAATGCATGTAGGGATGGCATTCACCAATTTGGAGTGGTTATACTCCCAGAGTGTAAAGTTAAAACAAAAACTAAAAACTCTGATTCAAGCTTGCTCAGAATTGAGAGCACCAATTTCTATTCCTTCTTCTCAATCCCACACTACTTGCATTTCATGACTAGGGATTTGAATTTAGTGAAGAATAGTTGTATTGTGTCAAATTTATGAGGTTGCAGTGCTACAAACTCATTCTACAAGATACGACCCCTCAACTCATCCTATTTTCCGAACAAGGGTTAGAGCTTATCCCATTCTTCTTTTGGAGTCTTGATTCCATAAAGATGGAACAACAACTCCCTGGATATGTGGATGCACATGTAGCCAAAATATTCATCAAGCATATCTAGATGCTTTGATTTTTCAATATACTATTGGGGTTCGACTTCTCTTCCCATACTTATCCCGCACATACCTTTTTTGCGCAAGGAAATATTCATATTTTCTCTCCAATCAAGGTGATTGAAGTGTGTGAGGATTTTGGGATCCATAGCTGCCAAATTATCCATTTCACAACTATATTGATCAACAATTCTTCAACAAATATTTGAATGTACCTGCAAAAAAACTGCAAAACATTTCAATTCACTAACATGTTAGATCAAACAATCTCCACTTCGACATGTGCACTTTCTTCGATTCCATCACACCTGGATAGATTTCTCTAGACAAAATCTAGAGGGAGCAATGCAATTATTCCAGGAATTATGTGGAAACTCAATGGATTCTGGTGCAAGCAGGGAATTTTGTGAGATTTATTTCTGCCCTGAACATATGATTTGATACCATGTTAAATTTAGTGAACCATGGATCATCAGGTCGTAATGAAATAAATCTGAAAGGAAGGTTGCTGTAGAATTAACAATTCAATGTAAACTGATTAATCGATTCATGGAAGAAATTTCATACACATTGAACAAGAATTGGTTAGAATATCATTACATTAATTATCATTAATTTCGCTGCAATACAATATCCATACAATAGGACTAATTCCAATTCCTTTGGGAGGATTCCAACTCACCAACTCAAACTGACTCATATGCTAAATCACTATGAGAAAAATCAACACTAGAGCTCACTAGTGCAACTCTGGATAACTAAATCATTCTACACTATGTTAACTGATGAGGGTAGGTGAAAAAAGGTGCCCACACTCCCTTAAATCATGCAAACTGGACTTAGTCTAACTGATGGTAACGGGGGCATAAATGAACATGACTAAATACCTACAAAAGTAAACTAAAGGAGACTGATGGTGGCACTTAGAGTGGGTTCCTAAATTACATGGATTGGCCCCTGTGGCACCTAAACTCATGCATGAAGGCGCAATAATTGGTAGGTGGCTCCTATGTGTGTCCTCATACACTTGTGAAGTGATGATGACCTCCTAAGTTAGTAAAATAGACCAAATAAACTATGTGGGAAAAGGGAGGACTAATTAATCTTAACATTCCTCCCTATATAGTACAATGAATTATTGGGAATATGAGAGATATGAATATATACAGATCCAAATATAGTTAAATGTTAAAGATAGAAAAAATCCTAAACAACCATAAAATGAACTCTATGTAACCTCTCAAGTGAAGCACTCCATCCCAAGAGAGAAAGTTTGTTCATATCTATTTTAGAAATATCTCTAAAGGTGTGCCTTTATCATAGGAATATAACAATGATGAATATATAACATCGCACCACCTATAAATAGATGATGTGTGTGCTAACAAACCTCCAAGAATATTCCCTCATCTATCAAGAATAGATCCTAGATAAATATTAACATAAGGATCTTCTCAAAATAAAATCAATGAGGCACCTCCCTGCGTGAGTCAAAGGTTAAGCCTTATCCCTCAAGTGAGGAACACTTCTCTAGGCTAAAATAAGGCATGATAATGAATAAAAAATCATGTAACATCCTTCCTCATGAAGTGAGCCCTAGGTGTCTAGAAATAAATAATTTCAACTCAAGATAATTTAAAAAACAACAATGTCAGTGAACTGGAAGCCAACTCTAGGAGACTAGAATGAAATTGAAGTGCACTTCATGTCCAATAATTAATGTTCATGCCCTAGGTTTCTCTCATTTAAGGAAAGAATAGAAACTGTGAGCCAAAAACACCACCGAGAATCCTCTAGGCTAAGAGTAGAAAGTGTGAGACCCATAAAACCAAGAATAGACCCTCTTATCATTATGCACCAATTCCAAAAATAACATAAACTTAGAAAGAGAGTAACTCAATTATTTGAGAATGAAATAAAGAGATGAATAATAAGCACCTTCAAGGGGGAAAACTCCTTTTACATTGTGTCAAATGCATAAGAAAAGATGAGATGATTATACAAATGAATCTCCTTTATTATAAATAATATATAAAGTGATCATGATGTAACCTACTACTAAGTTGACCTAATCATAACTAATATACTAATAATGAATGATGATTAGGTCTTGTTAGCACCCAAAATCACACCCAAGGTTGTGGGAAAGGTGGACCCCGAGGTAACAGCAGGACCACTTTAGGAAAGGGAGCCGGCTTCTCCATTTCCAAAGAGGGATCTCTCACAGATGTATAACAAGGCTAGACATAATGTCACAAAATGGATATCAAATGTTTGGTGGTTGGAAACAAAATGAAGATATATTGGGCTATGGACTCAAAAGTCTTAAGGAACAGAGCAGTTTGCATAGGAAAATTCTTACATGAGAAAGGTAGTGTCTCGACCACTGTCGTTGTATTTGGGGTCTGGTGGTAATGGCAGAAAGATGACAGTTCGCTAGCGTAGAGCACCGTAGGAATGAATTCCATGCCAGTTTTGGAAGAAACATTTAGTGGATATCGGAGACAATGGCATGAGAATATGAGTATGAATTCCTATCCATTATACACTGAGTCTACAACATGAAGATGAACATAATGTAAAAGACAGTAGGGAACACATGCTCATGAGAAAAGAAATGTACATACTATAATTTGGAAACACACAGGAATTCCTGTAAATGCTAATAACCATCATTCGAATCTGTATATTAATTCAAAAGTATTATAGACACAATAGTATTGCAAATTCAAAACCAACCAAACCTTTCTCCCTCTACGGGGAGTACATTTATAGTTCTTGGGCCCATGAGACCAACCTTGAAATAGGGTCGAAATCAGTTACAAAAATTGACAACAAATTCTAAACAAATTGTATCGTGGCGTCCTCCCACGGGTGGTATGAAACAGAAAATGATGTGGGTAACGTTTTTCTTCTAGCCTCCAAAGATGCTACGTCTCCAAAATATCGACTCACTTGATTTCCTCATTCATGTATCTTTGGTTCTGGTTGTTGTTAGATCCCATCATCCTTGGCGTGACCCGTGTTTGGATTTATTGTAGTTCTTGATAAACTTCCATTGGTTAACTGTCCATGTATCCAACTTTACCATCTCCTCTGCCAATACTCCGAGCTCTAGGTTCTCTAAATAAGGAGGAATTGGTAACTTTGTGCACAAATATTTGAAATTGAATAATAACTCAAATTCCCCAGAGAATGTTTTGAAGACGGTTGTTCCTGAAAGTGATTACTGAGCTACATCCTTGAATTTCCTGTGATCCTGCCTGCATTCGACCAATATATCATAATACTCCTTTTGGGAAAGCATCGGTCCCTTTTCTTCCCAGAAGAAAGGGATCCCTCTCTGGACCATAGGTTTAAACATCGTCGCGAAGTCGTCAGCTTATTTGCGCATGAAATTCCATTTTGCCTCGACCATATTTAACTAGAAGTGTTTGTGAACCACCCTTCTGCCCGACATGATGATTGGGATCCTATCTCCGATGTTCCCTCGTTTGATGTCTTCGTCTGTCAAACCATTCAAGAAACCTAATGCGCCTTCAGTTGTGTCTAAGGGATTTTTATGTAGGTCTAAGTTAGTTATCAGGATGTGTTTTTTGGCCTCCAGTACGGTGTCTTCCTTATCTTACATAAAATCCAAGTAAGGCCGTACTTTGTTTTCCTCCCCTATTATCAAGTCCCAAATGGCGTGCTTAACCCCTATAAGAGTTTCATGGCCTGCAACTTGCTTTGCTAATTCACTATTCCTAACTTCTAATTCTCTGCAACGCTCTTCCACCTGCTTCTTCAGCCCTTCTTTGACATTAGCCATGTCCACCAAGTCTTGATTATGATTTCTTAGGCCGACGATCTCTATAGCTTTGAGGATTACCTGAGACATGGCATGGGAGAGTGAGTCCACACTAGTCGTTGTGGATAATTGGGCTGTAGATGTTGGCCGTTCCTGAGTTTTTTCCTTCACTTCCTTTAATTACTTTTCCAACTTAGCTTGCCTTGCTTCGAAGGCTCGTTTTTCCTTGGCCCAGAGCTCTGCATCTTTATTCTGTTGTCTCTCCTTCTTTTCCTGTATGAGTAGTTTGGCCTTATAATCAATCAACTCGATGTTTAGGGTCTCCTTCTCCTTTTCAATCTCAGTCAATTCAGCAGTCTGTATAAGCCAGGTAGAAGATATTTCTAGATTTTTCTTCAACAACTGGATCATACCTTCCTTGTCTTTCAGTAGCCTTCGTGTGGCGATACCTTTATCTACCAGGTTGTTTGCTACATATATATCTATCTGGATCTGATAAGCCTTGTTTTCCACCCTCTCTTTTCAGAGAATCTCTTCAACCCTTTTCTTACCAGCTGTCAATTTTGATATTTGTAAATCAACTTGGAGCACATCAATATAGAGGAAGTCGCTTATCCCTTGATGCAAATTAATTATGTCAATTTTAGGGATTAATTTTGGGTCTACCTATAACTCCGCTAACTTGTCTTCCGTGATCACGGCCAAATTCAATGTGCCCTTGGTCGGGTCTCTGACCGTAGCCAAGGAGGTCTTCTGCCCTAGCAGTTTTTCCACCTCCATGCATAACCTCGATTTTTCTTCAAAGGCCCTCTTGCCAGCTTCTCTGTATTTCTCCAACAGCTAGGATTTAGACTTGTATCTACTTCCTTCTTCCATAGGAACACTAATAAAATCGTATTCTTGAATCACGAAGGATGGAACTTTAAATTTTTCCATTTTATTCTTTCCTTTAGCCCGTGTACTCTGCGTGAGTTTACCCAATTCTTCAATTTTCTGTTTCTTGGGCGTCCTGGCGGTCTCCCCTTACTCTACCTCCATGGCTTCTGGGTATTATATTTTATTCTCCCTATCAGACACGTTGGACAAGGGTGTGATCTATGTGGCTGCGGCTATAATACAAGAGAGATCTGGTTGAGGGGAACTCTCAACCAGGGAAGAGGGGGATGACCCTTCTGGCATTTATTCATTGGAGTGAATCTCTCCTGGGTGTTTCATCCAGTTGTACCTTTGCGCTAGCCCCACTACTTCAATGTGCTAAAATGGATTACTCTTATTTGATTGCCTCCTATTGGAGATGATGTGATGAGGGTCGTAGTCGATTGCAACCTCCATTGCAATCCCTCTCTCTCTGAGCAAAATTTCGACCTTTCGCAAGGCCAATTTGTTTTTAATAGTAAAATGGCCCACTTCAAATGGGAACTTGATGTCTGCATGTTTCCTGAAACTTATAAAATGTTCATTTTCAACAGTCAACCGTTGCCGGATTAATTCTAGTGCAAACATCCTCAGCATCAAAAACGCTGGGATGAAATATGGTTGATGAGTAAACCCATAGACTCTTATCACTATATTATCTTCTGAGAGAATCCAATCCCCCATAGACTCTTATCACTATATTATCTTCTGAGAGAATCCAATCCCCGACTCTTCTTTCAAGGGACGGTTGCGGCATGCTTTTATTCTTTGTCAAGACCCTTGACAACCTTTCTTAGAAGAGGACCTCATATACTGGAGCCATGAGGGCATTCATGAACTTGCAATAATCCCTATGCATGTCCTTCGTCAGAATCATTTACGAGAGCTGCGGATCGTCGTCATTAAAACTCAAAAATATCTTCATAAGAAGAGACTAGAACCTGAAGGTTCTGAACTTAATGAAATTACTCAACTGGGCATTTATATTTCTAGCTAAGAATTCATCAAACTACAGACATACAAGTGGTGAATACTGACTCAGTAATTTAGACATTGTTTGACCGGCACTGAGGGTAAAAATCAGGCTTAATAAAGGTTAAGTGACGAACTGGTTTGAGTCCATACCTAAGAAATGGCTTGCTATGGTTATCACAGACTGAGTCTCTTCATTGAATAGGTCAAAATCAATGGGGAATGGGGGGTCTAACAACTGGCTCTCTGGTTTTAGATAGGTTCTAAGGAAAACATCCTTTTGTTCGTCTGAGGACCCCTGAGAAGAACGAAGTATATATTATTCATTATATTCAGTGGAAATCTAGGTAAATATGGAAGGGATTAAGAGGGTGTTTCAGATGCTGAGGGAGTTAACAGGACACAACAACCTAGACCTAGATGCGTCCATGATAACACCTTCGGATGGGGAATAATTGTTGACACACCATTTTATGAATTCAGGAAAACTAGGGGTTTGTTCAATAGAAAAGTAAAAGAAGAAGGACTTGAGAACTCCATGAGTGTCAATTCCATTGACTGGAGAGCCTTTATCTTAGCTTGAGTGGATTTTACACTATCATTTAACATGATAGTATTGAAGACCTTAGTGTATTTGTCTATGAGGGCGTCCTCCGCTCCCTGAACCTAGAGGTTTTGAGCCTCTGAATCCTCCAATTTCGCCATGAGAAAATAGCTTAATATAGGAAATGCGTACCAGGGTGGTTGACAGCTTGCTTTGGAGGTTTTTCTAAGGTGGTGCGATCTGCACATTCTAAAACCCTCGCTTCCTGATGCTACCGAATGATAACCTATTTGGATCCACGTGCCGACATTTATATTACTTTAATTTCTTATCTGACTACGCATCTTTCCTGTAGGATGCAATCTTAGCTGTAGATCTAGGATCTAAGATCTAGAGATGTGTGATCCCTACCGTTGTCTTTTTGTATGATCATGTTCTACTTTCTCAGTCCCTGTGCACCTCCGTTCCATGGGATATAAATTTTGTCATTGATTTGCAGGTCTCCCCACCATATCGTCGTCCGATGTGGAGAGTTTTATTAGATTTCTCCTTTTCTAGCCAAGATTTCCTTTTGAGCACTTACGGTTGGAGGAACGGTCTTGCACCGTATATTTTCCTTTGCGCCGATCCCCTCCGCCAGACATATCTTCCCTTTAACATATTTCACAAACTTTGGATCACTATCTCTGCTGTGCACTTTAGATTTGAGGAATTCATCTCCACCGTCGATTTAAGATCCCCACGATCTCAACCATTGCAAATCACTGTGGTTTAAATCATTTCACAGAGTTAGAAAGGAGCTCTTTGATATGCTTTTTGAACTCACAAAATGGTCTCCACTGTGGATTTGTATCCGCCTCTGATCCCGACCATCAAAAAAATTTCCATCTTTTCCTTTCCATTTGATAGGTATTCTTCCTCTCCTTCTACACGACCAGTCATGAGTAGGATCATATTTGCCTCTGAGTCCTGGGATCTCTTCCTCTTGACAAATCTTGACGAGTGCTTGGTCTCCTTTCCTCTATAAACCTTTAGTATTTTACTTCAGATATTTTCCTTCTCCTTTAGAGCTTGTTATGGCTCTCTCAAGTCTTCTCACCGTGAAAATCTTGCAGGCCTCACTCCCTTCCTCATGGGTCAGAAACTCTTCTTTCTCTTCAGCCCAAATCAGGTGCTAACAAGTGGCTCCAGATAAGGATGCTATCCTCCCTACGAGGTAGAAAAGAACCCGTAGACCAGGTGCTGAATCCATTTGGATAGCATCTCTACCCTAGACTCAGAAACATTTTTCAATGTTTCCTTGTTGTTGTTTAATGAAGACAAAAAACTAGAAAATAGAAACATGGTTGTCCTTCTGGATCTTAGGGCCTTCTCTTTGAGCTTCAAACTCCTTTTTGGACCACCTTCTTGTTTATTGAAAACTAGGAAATATATACAACTATAGTACATGTGCTTACCTCTTCATCTCAGGTTAAGTAGTGTTTGAGGAACCTCCCATTCACTGGACCTCCTTCTAGTAGGGACCCATCTTGATGTTATAAAATGAAAGCATTCTCTCCTCTGTGCGCCACAACAATGTATGGACCTACCCACATATGATAAAATTTCATATGCTTCCCTTTATCCTCATGGGGTGCATCCCATTTCAAGATAGGGTCATCGATCAAGAACTTTTCCTCCTTAACCCTCCTATAAAAGGTCTTCTTCATTTTCTCTTGATGCACCTGCACACTATCGTAGGCTTTGCCCCTCAGATTGTTCAACTTGACGATATGATTTATCCTCCTCTGCATATGGTTAGGCTCACTTTGTTGTTTCTGCAGTAGCCTCATCACCGACACTCCTAAGGATGTTGGGAATACTACTTCAGACCCATCACTACAACAAAAACTGGATTTAGCATCTCTTTTTGCATCCTTTTTTGCGTCTAGACCATCTTTCAGTGTATTTTTCTTCATTTTTTGGACAAAATGGCGCAATTTCACGGGTTGGTGCTATTTTAGGCATTTTTTGCATCCTTTTTCTAAATCTAGCGCAAATTGCAGCGTAATTTGCACCAAGTTTTGCACCTGGTTATGCGCCAGGTTCTGCATCAGGTTTTGCGACAGGTTTTGAGCCTAGTTTTGCACCTAATTTTGCGCCTAGTTTGTACATTTACTCTTGTTGCGCCCCCTTTTACATCCATGTTTGCCTCAACTTTTACGCCCTTGTTTTCATCCACTTTTGTATCTATTTTTACATCCACTTTTGCATCCACTTCTGCTTCTTTTTTTGCATCCCTTCATTCGCCAAGTTTGGCATCAAAGTTTACATCATGTTTTGAGTCTAGTTTTGCATCTCGTTTTGTTTTAGCCATTTTTGCATCCACTTTTTCGTCCACTTTTACACCCACATTTTCATCACTTTTTGCATCCCATTTTGCATCCCATTTTGCATCCATGTTTACGTCTTTTTTTGCATCTACTATTGCATCCACTTTTGTCGCGTCCCAATTCACACCCATTTTTGTGCCTACTTTTACAACCACTTTTGCTTCAACTTTTGCATCCATGTTTGCATCTTTTTTTGTATCCAAATTTACATCAGTTATTGCATCCCTTTATGCATCCATTTTTGCATCCACTTTTGCATCGGGTTTTGCATTGGGTGTTACAACTACTTTTGCATCTTGTTTTGCATCTACTTTTGTTGCATCCACTTTCGCATCCAATTTTACATCCATGGTTGTATCCACCTTTGCACCACTTTTTTCATCATGTTTTGCTTCCACGTTTGCATCATTTTTTGTATCCACTTTTGCATCACCTTTTGCATCCATTTTTGGTGCACCCCATTATGCGCCCACTTTTGCACCTACTTTTGTTGCATCCATGTTTGCATCCTTTTTTGCATCGATGTTTTTATCCACTTTTGCATCCAATTTTACACCAAGATGTTGAAGATAAAAATGAGGATAGTGATTATTGTTAGAATAATCAACCCATAGTTAGCTACCTTAGACATTAATTAATCCAATTTTTGTCTTATTTGCCTAGTTTCCATATTCCACCTTATGCAAGTTGTCCTCCACACATCCATAGTGGTCAAACTTGCTAAATTTGAGTCATGGAGCACTTGGGAAACCTCTTGGAATCAAATCTGCTTTATTCCTGGCCTCCCTAGTGCATGTCTTCTTTTTCTGCTTTATTGCCTGCTTTTTCTGAGTTTTAAGGCAATTGGGAAAGTTTGACTAGGTGAAGTTAACTTGTTTTTTGTCCTCATCATCCTCCACTCTTTTCTCCTATGAAAAGCATGTATGAGTTTCCATTCCACCACCTATTAGCTTTCCTAATTGATTTTTCCAATTCGTGATCTCCTAGACAGTTTTGGAAACTGCTTTATGCACCTATGGGGGATTTGCTTAGTTTTAGTAAGCCTGTTTTTGACTAAATTCGAATGGAATCCTTATGCATTTGAATCTATCATGTAATTATTTATTGTGGCAGCCTATGACTTCATAGGGTTGGCTATTGTACACTTATTCAATATAGATTAGTGTTCTGCTCCATATTCAATCTCCTTTGTGAGTAATTTGCATGTGTAATTGGAAATTGTTGTGAGTGTAATTGTTCTAACACCTAGGTTCAATTTCCACATGGTATTAGAGCCTTTTTATATTGATTTATCTCCTTCCAATTTGTTTTGCAGGTTCGACATCATTGACTGGGAGCATTCTGCTGACTGAAGGGACAATTTCTGAGCTATGGATCAATCTCAGAAGATCATCTTGACTACATTTAACTTATTTGAATGGAAAGCAGAGATGGAGATAGAGAGTGAAAGGAATCTATAGAGTGACTATGGCAATAGAAGCAGAGCCCAATGTAGCTGCAGAGAAGATTAAATGGCACAACCGGAGGGATGAGGCCTATGGTCTCCTGTGTCTGAGTATATCCAGAGACTTCCTTTTCCATCTTGATGGATTAACATCACCTAATAAAGTATGGGAGAATCTTGTTGATATTTTTGGTAAGACAGATGAGATGAGGGGACATCAAATTGAAAATTAATTGATCTCCCTGAGTCTCAATAGCTTTGAATCCCTACAACTCTATTTTTCCAAGTTCAAAGCACTTGTTTTGCAGCTAAAACAATGTGGGATCGACAAGAAGGATGATCAACTGGTCTTGGCCATACTCTCGAATATTGGCCCTAAATATTAAGTGTTTTTTTCAACCTTCTATGCCACAAAGTTGATAGCTTGAGCCTGGAAAATGCCTAGCCTTGTAGACTTCATGGAATCTCTCACACAAAAACAAGATAAATTGATGACGATGGGCACCATCAAACCATCCAAAGACCAAGCTCTGGTTGCTGGAGATTCAAGGGTGGATTCAAAAATCAAGAAGAAATCTAAAAAGCCACCTGAGCAAAAGAGAGACAAGAACAAGTCTCCAGAGGAGCCTCAAGGTTCCAAGAAGAACCCCCAGAAGAAGAAGAACCCCCAGAAGAAGAAGAACAAAGGAGAAATGAGCAAGTGCGCATACTGCAGTAAGGGCAATCATTCTAAAATCTCCTGCATGAAGAAGTAAATAAACATGCTGACCCAACTCCTGGAGAAGAATGGTATCTCCCTTCCAGACAGCTCAAAGAAGAGGGAGGGAGGATCAAATTTAGAAGAGAAAGAGAGAGTTCATGCATTGGTTGCTGGCACATCAAGCTCACCTAGTTTCATCATTGATTCTGGACCTTCAAGACATATGGTTTCGACCAAGGAGGCATTCACCTCACTTGACATGTCGAAAGGTCCACCAATAGTACTGGGAGATGACTCTCTCACTGAAATTTTGGGCAAAGGGAGGATTGATATTGACCATGGTAAGTTCAACAATGTGTTGTATGTTCCAGGTCTTGCCTCTAACCTCTTATCAGTATATCAGATGACCCGCACAGGGTCTCCAAAGAAGGTCATATTCTCCCCTGATGAAGTTGAGATCATAGAGATCTCAAGTGGTAAAGTCATTGCAAAAGGAGTTGCAAATCACACTTCGAAGGTATACATGTTCTCACACTTCCTACCCTACTCAAACCCCTCTGCTCTTTTGATTCATGCTAATGAGGCAAGCAAGATTTGGCATGAAAGATTTGGCCACCTAAATTACACGTATCTTTCTGATCTTAGTGAAAAATAAATGGTCATAGGGTTACCAAAGATTAAGTTTTCCAAAGGAGTCTGTCAAGGTTGCATCCTAGGAAAACACCCAGAGCATAAATTTGAGAGAGCTAGTCATGAGAGAACCTCTGCACCTCTTGAGTTGATCCACAGTGATGTTGATGGCCCATTTCCTCATATGTAAATGAGTTAGGCCAAATATGCATTGACATTCATAGATTACTTTTCCAGATATTGCTGGGTTTACTTCCTGAAACACAAGTCTGAAGTTTTTGGCCTCTTCAAAGTCTTTAAGGATTTCATTGAAAACCAGTCTGGGAGGAAACTCAAGGTCCTCAAATATGACAATGGTGGTGAGTATTTCAAGTCTGAGTTCAATCAATATTGTGTAGATGCAGGTATTCAGATGCATCATTCTATTCCCGTTGGGATAAATGGGCAGAATGGTGTTGCTGAGAGGAAGAACAGATCACTAAAAGAGATGGCAACATGCATGATGGAGGCTAAGACTTTGCCACCAAAGTTTTGGGATGAAGCTATAAACTGTACAGCCTATATCCAGAATATGGTGTCTCATAAACAGCTTGATGGTATGACTCCTTTTGAAGCATGGAGTGGGCACAAGCCAGATGTGACCCATTTCAGGATTTTTGGCTCAAGGGCTTGGGCTTGAGAATTCCAATAGAAAAGAGGAAGGCTTTGCAGCCCCAAATCCAAGAGTGTCTATTTGTTGGATACTCTAAAGATTCAAAAGGGTACAAGATGATCAATTTGAGCACAAACAAAGCCTTCATTGAAAGGTTTGTTCAGTTTCAAGAAGAGCCCCTACCAGCAGTGGAAGTTGGAGAATCCTCTTCACCACCAAAACCTATGAATGTAAGTGAAGAGATAGTTGAACATGCTGATTCTGATATTTCTGATAATTATGATTTAATTACAGATCCTAACAGTCCTACAAGACCAAAATGGGCAGCCAATACCATTCATGCAACTGGAGAACTAGTTGGAAATCCTAATGATCCTAGGAGGACTAGATCTTAGTTTGAGAGTGCTCTGTGCATGAAATATCCTATGTTTGTAGAGAAATTATATCTGATGGTTGAATCAGACCCACAGACATATGAATATGCAGAAAATGATCCAATATGGCAAACAGCCATGGAAGAAGAGTTCAGCTCACTCCAGAAGAGCAACACTTGGGAGCTAGTTGATCTTCCCTCAGGGAGGAAGCTAGTTCAGTGTAAGTGGGTGTACAAAACCAAATTTTCTGCTGATGGTTCACCTCTGAAGTACAATGACAGATTTGTATCCAAGGGCTACTCACAGGTACATGGCATAGACTACAATGAGACCTTTGCACCAGTGGCAAAGATGGACTCCATCAGGCTAGCCTTAGCCATTGCAGCTTCAAAGAAGTGGGAGGTACACCACATGGATGTGAAGTGTGCTTTCCTGAATGGAGATCTCACTAAAGAGATATAAATGCAGCAACATCAAGGATTTTCTACTAACCCATCTCTTGTGTGCAGGCTAAAGAAGTCATTGTATGGGCTTACGCAAGCCCCCAAGGCTTGGTATGCCAAGATTGATAGATTTCTGCTATCACTGAATTTTGTTCGATACAAGTCAGATACAAATGTATATTTGAAGCTGATTCATGGTTCATTAATGATCATTGTTTTGTATGTTGATGACCTTCTCATTACAAGAAGATCAAAGGATGAAATTGCCTCCTTGAAGGATGCAATGAACCATGCCTTCTCAATGACAGATTTGGGCTTATTGAGCCAATTCTTGGGGCTCGAGATTGCTCAAACCAAAGAAGAAATCAAAGTACATCAGTCCAAGTATGCCTTGGATTTTTTGAACAAATTCAATATGAAGGATTGCAAGCCAAGCAAGACTCCTTTCCTTTCAGTAGTTAATCTTGAAGAAGCTGATTCTTCACCTATGGTAAACAATACACTGTATAGGAAATTGATTGGATGTTTGTTGTATATTACACATACTAGACCTGATATTTATTATGCAGCAAGTGTGTATTCAAGATACATGGATCAGCCTCATGAGATCCATTGGAGAGCAGCCAAAAGGATCCTTAACTTTGTTCAGGGAACAAGGACTCATGGGATCTTCTACAAAGCTAAATCTGATCTTGATTTGTTTGGGTTTACTAACAGTGATTTGGTAGGTGACATCACAGATCAAAATTCAACATCAGGATATGTGTTCATGCTTTCAGAAGGGCCAATCAGCTGGTCAAGCAAGAAACAGAGTGCCATTGCACTCTCATCTACAAAAGCAGAGTACAGAGGAGTTGTAAATGCAGCAACTCAATGTTTATGGTTGTAGGGGTTACTTGGAGAGTGTGGCTTCGAATCAGAATACTCAAATACTATCTATTGTGATAATTAGAGTACCATTCAAATCTGCAATGATCCAGTTCAGAAGCAGAGAATCAAACACATTGAGATCCATATGCACTACATCAGACAGCTTGTGCATGATGGCACCATTCACCTACTCTTCTGTTCATCTTCAGAACAAGTAGCAGATATCTTCACCAAATTTTTTTGTGAGAAGACATTCAGCAATGTCAAATCACTACTGGGGATTGCTGATCATGCTGTGAAGCATGAGTGATGACAAGATTTCCAAATTTTGTTTTACAGTCCATGTTTAAGGGAGGATTTTTCCCACTGGGTTTTTGCCTCTTTCCTTGGTTAAATGGACATGCAGTATGTAAAGGGTGACTAAGACTTGTTGCTAGGCCCTTTAATTTTATGATATTTTATTCATAAGTCAGGCTTAAGGGGGGGTGTTAGAATAATCAACCCATACTTAGCTACCTTAGACATTAATTAATCCAATTTTTGTCTTATTTGCCCAGTTTCCATATTCCACCTTATGCAAGTTGTCCTCCACACATCCATAGTGGTCAAACTTGATAAATTTGAGTCATGGAGCGCTTGGGAAACCTCTTGGAATCAAATCTGCTTTATTCCTAGCCTCCCTAGCGCATGTCTACATTTTCTGAGTTTTAAGGCAATTGGGAACGTTTGACTAGGTGAAGTTAACTTGTTTTTTTTCCTCATAATCCTCCACTCTTTTCTCCTATGAAAAGCATGTATGAGTTGTCCTTCCACCACCTATTAGCTTTCCTAATTGATTTTTCCAATTCGTGAGTTCCTAGACAGTTTTGGAAACTGCTTTATGCACCTATGGGGGATTTGCTTAGTTTCAGTAAGCCTGCTTTTGAATAAATTCAAATAGCATCCTTATGCATTTGAATCTCTCATGTAATTATTTATTGTGGCAGCCTATGACTTCACAGGGTTGGCTATTGTACACTTATTCAATACATATTAGTGTTTTGCTCCATATTCAGTCTCCTTTGTGAGTAATTTGCATGTGTAATTGGAAATTGTTGTGAGTGTAATTGTTCTAACACCTGGGTTCAATTTCCACAATTATGATATTGAGGATGGATATGATGATGATGATAATGTTGTTGATAATGAGGAGAACGATGACAATGATGATGATGAGGATAATGACAATGACAACATTGGCAATGATTATGATGGCAATGAAATGAATGATGATGATGGTGATTATGACAATGAGAATGGTGATGAATACAATGAGAATGATTATGTTGATCATCTTAAAAAATAATTTTTTATTTGTCATGCATAAATTGTATGTGTCCTCCATTACCATTTTCCACTAATCACATATTTTGGGTAGATGTTATTTCTTATGCCAAAGGTAATGATAAATAACTGATGAAAATGACAATAATCATGATGATGATGATGTCAAGGAAAATGGTGATGATGATGGTGTCAAGGACAATGGTGATGATGATGACATGAATGATGATTATGCCGATGATGATGACTAATGTGATAATCATGGCGACAATGACAAAGATGACTATGATGATGATAATCATCATTTCCATCATTGTCATCATCAAAAAAATCATCACTGTCATTGACATCTAGTTCATCATCGTCATCATTTAAAGCATATGGGATATGTTTACCATTTAAAGCATGCATAACAAGTGGGATACAATTACAATATTAAGCATGCATAAATTATAACTATGATTGAGCACATTTTAATCTTGGAGCTTGTAGTGAAACTGAGTTTATTTACCTCTACCAACACTTTCTTATAAGGATCATCATGATCATCGTCGTCATCATCATTTCTCATGTCATTCTCATTGTCATCACAATTGTCATCGTCATCATTATTATCATCATCATCATCACCATATAATCACATCATTGTCAACTTCATCATCATTTCCATAGTTTTCATCATCATTCATCTCATCGTCATCATCATCATTGTCATTGTCATCATCAACAACAACATTGTCATCATCATTATCTTATAATCACATAATTGTGAATGTAATTATCATCAAATCAATTACATTTATTATGTCCACTTTAGCACCCCAAATCAATTACATTTATATTCTCCTTATGCTAGGTTGTATAGGTACACAACTAGGTGGTCTATATCATGATGATGCTAAAATGGACACAAATTGCATCCACTTTAACATCCAAAATAAATTACATTTAAATTCTACTTATGCTAGATTCATGTTTAGGTGAAAAAATAGGCACAATATATAAAGATGTTGCTAAAGTGGAAAAAAGATGATTTGATGAATAAAGGCGACAATAAAATCAAAATATGAGGTTTCCTCGATTTGGCATCTTAGTTTTCATTTCCTATTATAGTTAATCAAAAGTATTTTGATTTGGAGGGTAGTTGTGAATCACATAATCTAATTGAAATCCCATTTGAACATCTATATGAATACTACATGGATTATATATATGTTTAAGTGAATAATATTTGTTTTAAAGGTGAGCTTATACATACACTAATCAAAGGTTTTTGCTATAGTGTAGTTTACATACATTTGTGTTAACCAATTCCTTCAACTGCACAAGTTATATTTGTATGTACATGCATATGACAACTTCTACAATATACATATATAACCTTTTTTAATTCTCAACGAATAAATTCATATCACTTCTAACCATTATCAACCAATAGATGAAACTAACCACAATACCTATTATCCAACTAATTATTGTTATTTTTGGCTACCAAGTCATATTAACTTATAAACATTTTAAGGACATTGCACTAGGTAACGAGTATAGAGACAAGAATCAACACATTAATTTAGACTATGAGTTCTAAACATAGTAATTGAATGACTATTGCATCCAAATAATAACGAAGCATTTTAAAATGGGACATCAAAACCATTATTATTTAAATATGAATTACATATCCAACTGTAAATTTAGAAGTCTTCATTCACATTATAATCTGCATCTAGGTCTTCCAATGTTTCCTTGTCAATGTTCATATGTTCTTGCAAGTACCTAATATTATTCTTGCTACACCATCCAGCTAAAGTGGTATTGTAATCATCCTCATCTTCAATTTCATCATATTCTGTATCAATAAAATTTGTTTCCAGATTGGTTACATGAAAGTCACCAGATCTATTTTCATCATTGCTTTCAATATCATCCATATTATCTTCCTCCATAATATCATCTTCCTCCATGATAGCATCTTCTGAAGATGCACCTATGAACCTGCTTCTCCATATTGCTAAAGGAATATTGTCATCATTATCATCTTCACATTCTTCTACTAGACCTTCTTCAACTTGAACATCATCATGGATGCCAATTTGTTCTCCCTCAACTATATTTGGTTGGTCATCATTGGTTTTCTCAGTATCGATTGAAGCATCTTCGAAAACATGTCTTAATCATGGATCATAATGAATGACAAATATCCATTTTGGATCCAAAATATCTTCATAGAAAAATACCTGCGCATGAAGGAGATCCATATATTAGACATATGTTACTACATTTTTATTGTTATCATTAAGCACATATATATTCCCAATAGGCAATGAATTATCAAAATATTGATGACTAATGCTTCTTATATTTATATTATGTTTTAGGAAAAAAATACCTGCTCACAATGAATTGGTAGAACATAAGGCTCCTTATCCTCTAGTAGGTACTTTGAGGAGTCTATAGAAAACAATCCACTATGGGTATCATGTCTTCTTGTCCTCTCAAATGCTTCATACCATTTACATTTAAAAATGCAACATTTGAAAGAGTGGTAATTTAACTCAATAATTTCTTGTATTTTTCCAACATATTGAAGATTCCCTTCAACAATGTTTTTATCTTTTGAACTTGCTCGACGTGATTGCTTGAAATCAACCATAACCCCACAATCAAATGTTCGTCTCTTTACATCTACTCTTTCTATACGATAATGACAACCATATGCCCACATTGCGGGATACTTTCTCACCTATGAAAGGCCATTTTGTTTAGTGCAAATAATTAAATAAAATGGCCATTTTAGGCCATTTTATTCATAATTAAATAATTAATAGTTTGATGAATATATTAAAACAACATTTTTTAAGAATTTCAAGAAACATTCTTGAAGAATTTCATGCTTTACCTTTCATTCACATTCTCTAGAAATGTTGATCTCATCTTTTGTTATGTTTGCATCTATACGTTCCTCATCTATTCGGTTTTGAATTTGTTCAGTAATCCATTGTAGAGTGCAATATTTTCCCCATTCACTGGAAAGATCTGTGGGAAGTGGGATATTCCTTTGGTTCAATCTCTTAAACTGTCTCCTTACTTCTAACACTTCTTCCCTTTTTATATCGTACAAATCAATCCATTTATTCATGCAGTCCATCTGGTATAGAACAAACTTGTCAAGCATGGCACTTTCATCGACACCTATTAAAAATCAACACGTATAATTCAAAATGTAAATGTTATTATTTTATTTTGATAAACACAAAACTATATAGTAAATGATTCTAAACATAATCACAATAATGATGATTGTACTTACCAATTTCTTGTTGAACACCATTACTTTGAGGTTTTTCTCCATCTATAATATCTGATGCACGCTCTTCATCCCTAAATTGTGGACCATATACAAACTCTTTACCAAGGAATTCACATAGGAAGAAAAATGCTTCATTCAATACATACCCTTGTTGTACAAGGGTGACAGCGCTTTACTGCTTCCACACAATCTTTGAAGATTGAGGGCCAGAAATAACCGGCACGTAAGATTTTCTGGGCCGTTGCTAACCCAGATAAATGACCCCCACATGCTCCACTGTGAGAATCATTTAGGACAATCTCCGCTTCCTCATGAGTGAGGCAGCGACGTAAGACTGAATCTACCCCTCTTCGATATAAAGTATCTCCTATTATGAGGTAGTTTTCGAAGGTTAGGGAGGTTGCAGCAGTTAAAGGGATTAAGGTAAATGGAGCAACTAATCTCCCATTAACGCGTGCTTTTAAAAACTAATTTTGAGGGAGATATGCGCGGGTTTGTAGTAAGGCAACCCGCGCATCATGCGCGACTCTGTAGAAGGGCAACCCGCGCATAGATGTATGCGCGACCTGCTGAACATAACACTCGCGCATATGCGCGACATGCCAATAGGGATAGTCGCACATGCACTCAAAATCTCAAAATAGCAAAGTAACTAGCTGGGCATATAGGTAATGTATTTCATGATCAACCAAGGTATAATGAAACTGGGCAAACCTCAATCCATAAGTGTCCTTTTGTGTGCCGACCTGAGGGATGTCAGCACTCAGACGGAGAGGTGCCAATCAGCTGTATAACAACCCTTCAGCCATACAACCCTCTGGACGTGCCTTTTTTCAGACATATCTTTTTAAGGTTTTCATGTACCTCTCAAAGAAAAACATCCACCTCGTTGAAACGATGCCTGCTATTTCAATGTCATCGACTAGGTGTATAAGTAAATGTACTTGTAGGTCCATGAAACTTATAGGGAACTCCTTCTCAAATACACACACAATTTCAACAATTTCCTTCTTCCATTTTGGCACTTCACACACATGGATCTCTTTAGAGGTCAACCACCTAATAAATGACACAAAATTAGCATGAACATTTATCACATTTAAAATGAAATATAATATATCATTGCATCATACACAGTAACATTTCATACCATAAACCTTGTAAATATCAACCCACAATATACCTTAAAAACCCTGATAGTCGACTTATGGAATTCCTTAAGTCAGTTGTAAGACATGAATCCCCTCTAATTGCCAATGGCATGATATGCTATCAAACCCATTTACCAGAGTTCATTAATATTGATTTATCATAATTATAAAAAAAGTAAGTACGTAATAACAATAATAATTAATTGATTCAAATAACTTCATAAAATTATGGTAATCATGTGTTTTAAATCCTGTGACATGTCCATCTACTGTAAAAGCTTTATTCAATGATGAGCCATAGCCAGTGGGTGTTCTTATTGAACGTATCACACTTTTTAGTTGATCCAGTTCTTTCTTTTTTAGAATCCATGGTGCTTCTGCATATGATTCATTTTCTTGATTTGGCCAAAAATGTTTTCTATCAAATTTAGTATGTGAAAGAGCAATATCTCTCCTTGATGATAAGGTGTCTTTATCTTTGCCTGCTATATGTCTAAAAATAGAATCAGGGACATTTTTGAAAATATGCATAGGATCTAGTAAATGAGATATTAATAGATCCTCCAGTAAGGGAGATCATAAAATATGGATTTCCTATTCATTCCTTTTGGCATTTCAACCATGACTTGTTCTGGTTCCTCAATTGAATGATCGTGAAGAAAAAAATCATTCCAAGATTTCAATTCAGCATCTTCATACTTTTTAAGCCAATCAGCAGGACTCATAACCTTGGGAGGAGGTCTATTTTCAATTTTTCCATCAAACTGATTCTTTAGGCGATTTCTGAACTTATGATCCGGTGGTAGAAAAACCCTATTGTTTGCATAAATAACTTTGCATAGATCTTTATAATGTCGCCCCTCAAATTGTTCGGTGCATCTTGGACATGCAAAATAACCTTTTGTTTTTAGCCCTGCAATCAAATAACTAATTTTTATAACAAAATTATAATAATGTAATAGTTATATGCAAGTTGAATTGAAAATAGATTATGATGTGCAAATATGAAAATTATTTTTCTTACCTGAACAAACACCAAGTCCCGAGAAATCATGAATTGTCCAACATAGTATTCCATAGAACATGAAGAACCTGTTTGATGGAGGATGTGATATGTCATACATTCTTATGCCTTTCCATAACAATTGCATCTCATCAATAAAAGGCACAATATAAACATCCATTTTTTTTACTTGATGTTTTCCTAGAACAATGAGAGTTAGCATAAGGTGCTCCTTTCTAACACTCATCCATGGGGGAATATTGTATACTATCAATCCGACTGGCTAGACAGTATGAGTTGTGCTCATGGAAGAGAATGGAGCATAAAACCTTATTTGGAACAGTAGGACTTTGTACATCTGTACGATATCTCTTCTCTTTGCATACAGGACATTCTTGTTTATTTTTATATTCACCTCTATATAAGATTCAATCATTTTGACATGCATGAATTTGCTTATATTCTACCCCCAACTCAACCAACAATTGACGTGCTTCTCTACAAGTTAATGGCAGCACATTATCTTTGGGGAATATTTTATCCTTTAGTGCCCTGTAATATTGTTTTCAGAGAAACATGTTAGCAATGTCATTTAATATCATTGTTTATATAACATATATCCATTTAAAGTCCACTTAGATAAATTCGATTGAATTTAATACTTATCTACTAATTGTGTAAACCAACTAACAATGCAAATCTATAAATATAATTCAACATTCTTTAGCAAAGTAGTGAAGCTCTTATCTGACCAACCAAATAATGACTTGATTTCCAATAATATTAATGTGCATGAAAGCTTTGATGTTCTACTTGCACCCAACTTGAACACGATTGTCTTTGTTGCTTGCTTGATTGATTCATGAATGTTAATATCATCAAATTTTTTATGGTGGCAATTTCCCTCTTTACCATCATTAATGTTATGCATAGGATCATCACTCTCATCACTATTTCCATCCCCAAAGAAACTTGTGAACATTTCATTCAATCCTTCTTCGTGCATTTCATTTTCGTCATCATGTTCACTATGAACATGATGAGGCATGCCATCAATTCTTGCTAAATTCATTAATTATTTAAATTTTGCAGGTGGTAGTTCTCTCTTCAATGCTTCTCTTCTTCTCCTAGTATGGTTTAAAGGATGAATTGTATCATCATGTTGAATTCTTAACAACCTAGTTGGACCTTGGCCATTAGTAGCCGTATCATCATCATCAACCTATAATTAAATGCAACCATGATTTAATATTAGATCATAACAATTATTGGTTAAAATATTGTAACCATTTATGTAACGTCTTTGTACAATTTCACGTTTGAATTTTTTCTTTCCACAACATGTAGAACATCCACAATCAACAATCATCTCAAAGTATTAATTCCATGTAGTATTGTCATGACTAACCTCTTGTTCATTGTGCTCATTTGCTGTTGGATCTGTAGATTCCATTGTCATATCTTCTTCCACCCATTGTTTTCTGTGTGATATAACAGTAGGAGGCCCATGTCTAAGGATAGATCATTGTATTGGTCTAACATAATGCATCAACTCCTCATTTGCTTTGATTGCATTGTCAACCTAAAATAAGCAACACATGCATTAATTTTTTCCAAGATTGGATCATAGACTATATAATGTTATTGTATTGTACAATTATCTAATTGAATTGATATTGAACAACTAAAAACAACAATTGTAAGTATTCATCCCATGTATTATCATCATGACTAACCCCTCGTTCATTATGGTCAGTTTCTATTGTATCTGTAGACTCTATTGTCATATCCTCTTCCACCCACTTTCACATGCGGCGTGCTGTAATAGTACGAGGTCTTCTTTCCTGCTCAGAAATGTCTTGATTTGTGTCCATGGCCTCCTCCGACTTGTGTAATAAACAATAATGATAACAAATTTTATTAAATGGTAATAATATTGAAATATATCATACAATGAGGAGCAAATTAGAGGGATTTGAATGTTTGCTTGAAAGAAAAATAACCTAAGAGGAATTTCAATCGTTAGTTTATTGACAAACAATGGAGAATTGTTAAAGGAGCAATAGTAGTATGGCTTGAAGCAATCGAGAGGTAGTAGGGGGGATTTTTTTCATGGGTTTTATCACTTCTAAATCCATTTTTCTATTTTTCAGTATGATATTGGCACATCTGGAATTATATTTTTCACTTTGGAAACCCCAATATCACACTTTGGAAAAATTGATTTGACCTATCTTCGAAGAGGCTTAGACTAAAGTGAATCCAAATTTAATGAAATGGTCTTATAACAAAAAAAATATTAGAGTTTTATATGTTTCTTAGGATTACAACTTACTTACCTTGTGTTCTAGCATTAAAGTACCCTAGAAAAAGAATATGTATTTTTCTAATAGAATATAATATCTTTCTTATATTGAAAATTAGTTGCGACCATGTTATAGAGCATGATAATAAAAAAACAAGATATAGTAAGTCTAATACTAGAGCTTCAAGATGTCCTAAAAACCCAAAGTTGTTGGCTAATAGTTGTGTTATTATGTACTTGATGTGTATCTATAGACCAAACTTTTATGCTGCCAAATAAACTATCATAAAAAACAACTTTTCAAAACAATGAAAAAACTTATAATTACATGGAATCATGAAAAAACTTGAAGACTTTGGTTATAGAAGTGAATAAAAAATGCGTATACTAACTAATAAGAGATAAACTGGTGTTGTGGCTCCATTTAAGTTAATTGTTTAGGGTTTGAGATAAATACTATGATTTACATGCATTTGAGTTTGGTAATTAGTTGAATAGTAATGGCCTCAGGGTAAAAACACTTCAAAATGCAATGATACTTGCTCTGTTTTGTGTGGGGGTCAAAGGCAACATGGGGAACCAACCTATGAGGTACTGCTGGAGAGAGAAAGATGAAGCAACAAAAAAATTAGTGTGGTTAACCCCACCGGGGGAAGGGGATGAAAAGAACAACACAAGTGCAATACAGAATGATTAAATAATTCATCACAACACAGCGAACAACGAAGCATAGTCGAAGAAGCCAAAAAGCCGAAGCTATTTAACAAGGTGCTTAGCTCTTTCCATCCATTTTATGTATTGGGTGAAGCGGATATTGGAAAATTCTCACACGTAAAGGCAGATGAAGAAATTCATTTATAGATCGAAATCCATAACCACTAGCAATAGCAAAGCTGTCCGATGGGCATGAGAATTGAAGCCACCAGTCTATATGTAAATACATGGCGGCCTCAAATCCTTCTTTTCAAATGGATACGAGTTCATGCTGGCCAAAAGGAGGGTTTTAATTTTACCAAACGACAGTGAGGGATCATACTAGGTGTTATCCAACCAAGGGGTAGCACGAGGAAAGAGAGAAACAAAACCTTCTAACCCCTTTCAGAGATGGAACATGTAACTGGAAATTTGGAAATTGAGAGATTTACATTGAATTTAAGTGTGCCTACCTGCCACTAAACCTCGAGCAGAAGCTACCATGCCTACCTTCAAGTAAACCCCACTCAAAATCTACCGTGCCTACCTTCCACTAAACCCCGTGCAGAATATTACTACATTCCTTGGGAGTTTCATTGGTTCAATAGGTGGAGGAAAGGATAATGCTACCTACAACCCCCTCAGTCAACAACGATTTGATGAACCAGCGAATAGAGTCGTAGACTGCCTCTACTGAAAAATGAGGTCTTATCCAAATCCTGGGATATATTTACATGCTTTCCCAAGGTTGGCGCTATCCCAGGTTTAATTGGCGCCCAAGAAAGCGCCCCAAATAAATGTCAAATAGCAGGAAGGGCCAGGCGCATTCTTGGGCGCAATCTTGGACTCAAATACATGGGAAGCAAGCAGGTGGACATAGCGGCACCCAGGAAAGCACCCTAGATCAATGCCAAATCCCAGGAAGGTCTCAGCGCATTCCTAGACTCAAATCCACGGGCAGCACACAGGTGGACATAGTGGCGGCCAATGTGGAAGGAGGAAACTTAAAAAGAACAGGTTCTTTCAGGTTGAATGCATATTAGTTCACCCTTGTAGGTTGAAAAGCGCCCTTGTAGGTTGAGAAGATTAAGTAAAAGCACCGCACCAGGCTATTACTTGTGCTTTGCAGC
Source organism: Pseudotsuga menziesii (assembly GCA_001517045.1). Taxonomy (NCBI): domain Eukaryota; kingdom Viridiplantae; phylum Streptophyta; class Pinopsida; order Pinales; family Pinaceae; genus Pseudotsuga; species Pseudotsuga menziesii. The sequence goes on along the minus strand of LPNX010580322.1, from coordinate 94,519 downwards.
AATGGAAAGCGAAGGAGGAAGCCCATATGGAGCAGAACAGGTATTTGCTTTATTTATTTATTTATTTGGTATTTGGTTTTTTTAGAGCAGAACGGGTATTTGTTTTTTTTATACCAGCCTGTTACTTGTGCTTTTTTATATTTGTTGTTTTCTTCATAATAATTGTTCTCTTCAAGGATTGAACCCACCTCCTTTTTTGTTGTTTCTTTACATTAGTCGTCTAGTAGCCATATTGGGGTTTGCATACCGCCAAGTCAGCATCCATGAAAACCATTGAACTATTCAGAGGTAGAGAAAACCGCTTCTAGCCTTCCTCCCCGAGTCCACAAATATGGTTATAAAAAATGTAAAACCCACAAACTATGCTCTCTGAATGTTAAGACAGTTCCTATAGGCTGCCATTTGATCAGACCAAACTCCTAATCATAACTGGTACCTATAAACTCGAAAGGATAATTTGTTTTGTGCTGAACTTACTAGAACAAGTTACAAATAATTAAATGTGAAATTAATGATAAAGAGAAATTAAATGTTGGGGTTTGCTTACTGCCAAGTCGGCATCCATGAAAACCATTGAACTATTCAGGGGTAGAGAAAACCCCTTCTAGCCTTCCTCGCCGAGTCCACAAATATGGTTATAAAAAATGTAAAACCCACCAACTATGCTCTCTGAATGTCAAATAATGAATGTATTTAGGAATTGCCTAAAGACAGTCACTATTTGACAAGATCATCTTTAGATTGCAGAAGGTTGGCAGGGAAATCCAGTTGATTAAGACAATTATATCCTTGAAAAGAACTTGACAAGATGCCACTCCAAATCTGGCAAAGGTTATTTTCTTCCTAGGTTGAGATAAAAAGTCATCCAATTCAGAGTCACAACATCCTTACCTAATTCTGTGAACAAACCTGTGACTTCAGCTTCCAAGTATAAATTGCACTTACCTGAAATAAGCATTGTGCATACCACAAAGCTAGACATCTACATGGATAGATACGAAGACAGTTAGATATAGCATTCCAAGATCTTCCATATATCAATATCCAGGAAAACCTTATATACAACTTTTATATGGCCAATTGCTGGGCCTATGGATTTTCATGCAAGATATGAATGATGTCTTTAGTTGGATTCTAGACACTCTAATTACACCAGGCCACAATAAAAAATGGTGAGGAATCCCAACCTTGCCTCTTTCTCTTTATCGTCGCTGCAGCCGCAGGCTAGCAGCACTGAATTGGTCAAGCAGATGGATGATCTGGGGTTTAAGAAGGATATCGTGCTTCCCTCTTATAATTCTCAGGCTCAAAACCCTCCCACGGTAATAATTTTCAATGTTATGCATTTTTCTTATGTTTCTTTCAAGCTATTTTCCCTGTTACTCATATCTTTAGTCTTCTTAATTTGGTTTCCTGGTTGTGTGTTTTCTTGGTTATGTTTATTTAGGAAGGGATTTCAATGTTTGTGGTTATTTTTGTACAGTTTTGAAGTTTGTATCTATTCTTAAGTTTGTATTAGGGAATTATTTAGGTTGTGTGATTGCTGAGAATTAAATGGCTGGTGATTGGTGAGTCTTTATGAAGGTAATGGGAAGGAAAGCCTTAAGAAATTTTCTAGTTTTTGTGGATCTGAAGAAATCAAAAGACTAATTACATGGTTTGTTACTTTGGTTATCTTAATATGCTTGGTTTTGACATGAAACGCTGGATATTTTGCACGTTTTAAACGCTTTGATTTTCACTAAAAGAGATTTGGGGTTTGAGTTTGTTGAAGGTTCATGCCACCGAGAACTCTTATGGACAGTTAGGAGGAGTGAGGGAAGACACCATAGGAGAATCATTAGAAGATAATATGGGGACAATCCATTCACAAGTACATGAGAGATTCAATAATTCACATGAAAAGTACAAGGCTTGACATGATCAATACATAATTGAAAAGTTATTAAAGGTATCATAGAGTATGGTTGAAACAAATGATAGAGGATCCTTGCAAGAATTTCATGGCTTTGTGGTATGGTCCTTTTGAAGTGTTGGAGAAGGTAGGTGATAATTCCTATAGAGTCAGTCGACCCCATGTATCCACATTTACTCAGTAATGAATGTAGGAAATATTTAACTCTATGAGTCTTCCAAGTTGGACAAGGCAATTGAAGAGATAGTCTTACTTATCATAAAGGGATTAGCACTAGCAGCTAACATGGAGTTAGTAGAAGATATGGATTTGAAAAAGAAGTACATAATAATCAAATGGAGGCAACATGAGCTCTAGTAGGTTTGGTTGAAAGATCAACTTACAAACAAGTTCAAATGGTGCTCTAGGAGAAGGTAGAGGATTTTTTCCTCACTTATATTAGTAAAATATTTTAAGGACCAAAATAATCCCTAAATGGGGAGGTACGGTATGACATGGATTGCTAGATCATTTTTATTTATTTTGTTACTTTCATGAAATTGAACATATCACCTTCCCTAAATGCAAAAAAATCTCTCACTAGTGATACTTCAAAATATTATTTTCATATGTCTTCCTAAGAAATCTCCTTACTAAGTGAGATATGTCTAACATCTGTGCATCTTGATGTTGTTTCTACGGCATAAATTTCACTTTATGTGGAAAATACTATCCCACATTTATTTAGATAAGTGGTACTAAAAAACATATAAACTTCAATATATAATGATAATGCTAATGAAAACCCTTACAAGCTATATCACCATAAAATTGTTTGTGTGTGTGTGTGTTCCAAACAAAAAATGATGGTCATTTTATTCTTATCATGACAAAAGTTACAACCATAATTGTCCATTTTAGGACTATAAAAAATACACAAAATGTCTTCTTAAAAAATCAAGGGATTGATCTCAATCCTGAACCATATGAAGAGTAAAACATAAGTATAAATAGGAGTAATCTCAACCCTACAAACATATAAAAAATAGTAAAAAAAAGAATAGGAGGGGGAGTGATCTCAACCCTTGCATATGAGTAGTATTGACACTTCTGTTACTAACACCATTTCATCTTGTAGAAATCATATGATTTTTAATTCCAATACTGTGACCTTCCCATATGGGTCCTTAATTTGTATTCTTATCTAACCCATATCTAAATGGCAAGCTGAGTTTTCCAAGGAATCAACCTTATTATTGAATTCTTGATAATTGTGAGCAATACTTACATTTGGTAGTTATCCTTTGATCGTTTCCAAGAGAGGATACAAATAGATGTTGGAGCACATTGAGCTTTGGTTTATCCAATTGGTTATGAGTTTTGAGTCCAAGAAGATCACCACGTTAGGGAGAGAGTAGATCTATGCCATTTTTAACTATATACATTCCCTGTAATTCTGAAAAATTGTTTGTTTTAATGTATAGTGCCTGTTGAAAAGGGATGTTCCTATATTTGTCAGTAATGAAACCTACCAATCCACACATTCCAGGGTTTCCACTTGATTCCCCATTGCAAAAATAGTTGGTTGATTTGGATCAATACTAGGTGGGTCCAATTTTCTTGCTTGTTTGTTTTTCCTGTCACCTCGGGTCCTTCAATAAATATTTGGATCTATGTAAATTCATTGAGATCAATGGATACTTGTTTTTAAAAATAGCCTCATTCTTAGATATCCAAGTATCCCACATATTGGCAAGAGGAAGAGCTAAATACATTGAGTTTATAGGGATTTTAAAGTAATTGTCCTAGGCTTCATTAAGAGAGTCTTCTTCTCATACTGGCCTTTGACCCAAAGCATACGTTGTTGACCAAACAACCTAAGTGAATCTCTAGTGCACAAATAATTTATTGAGAATATTTTCCTATTCTCTATAGGTATGGAAAAAAATTGGACCTATTTTTCCTCTCCTCTAAAGGTTGTCCCAAGTTTGGATCTTGTTATAGAGGCAAAACCATCCAAAATATATTTCGTTGGGTTGCGATGGGAGTTTCCAAATGAAACACCACCCACTTGAAATATTAACCAACAAGTTAGTGGATAATGCAATAGAACCCAATTTAACCTCGTACTTCCCTCCATCCCTATTCTTAATCCATATCAATTCATTTGGCTAGTCTCTGAGTGTAATATTGAAGCATTGACCAATTTGGAAGTATAAGTTTCCCATTTTGCCCGATGATCACCATCTAGATCCAAGTCTTCTACAACACACTAGTCATTCTTGTCATGCAAGTCTAGTTTTGAGTATACATATACAAGCACTTGTAGATTCCTAGAAGTCATCAAACTTTCCATTTCAATTTGAGAGTAGATTTGACCTTTCCAACCCTACTATCGAGTATACTCCAAATTTAATGTTTTCCCCATTCCCAGGTTTGTAGGCTAGGTGATATCTTATAAAAATACATGATCTAATCAACACCCTCCAAAAGAGTAAGCCACCCACTATTCTCATAGTACCATTATGAATCCAACTGATAATTGTAAGAGGTTGGAAATACCTTTTTCTATATACAAGTCTACCAAAGACCCTTTGAGGAGATGAGCCTCCAATACCTTTTAGCTTCCATAGCTTGTGAAAATAGAGATAAGCCCTTAGTCCCGAAGCCATTGTGGCTTTTGGGTTTACTTAAAATCTCCCATCCATAGAGTGCATGGGATTTTTCTTCCTTGTTTCTAGACCATATGTATTGTGTGAAAATATTCTAGATGAAGGAAATAATATACTTTGGAATAAAGGCCATATCCATCCAATAAAATGGAATGTATTCAATGACACTTTTTCCCATTGTAAATCTCGCCTCTAATGAGATCCATTGATGGAACCATGAGCCTATCCTTTCCTTGATATTTTCTAGAAACCATAACCAACCCTTGATTTTGTAATCATTTGCTTTAAGAGAAAACCCTAAGTACTTGAAGCAAGAATTGGAGTCTTCTTCTATGTAAGGGAGATGATTGAGAATATTTTGCTTAAGGAGATCAGGTATATTAAAGAACAATATGGTAGGATTCCCCGTGTTTTCCTTCATACTTGTTGATGAAGAGAAAAGGATCAATATGTGTTGTAGTACTTTGGCTTCCATGATAGATACCCTTCCAAAGATGAGGATAACATCAACAAATGTAATTTGTGATATAGAAAAGTCCTCTGTGATGTTTACCCCATGAAGATTCCCAAGATTTATTTCAAATGAGATGTTCCTACTCAAGGCTTTAATAATAAAAAGGAAAATGAAAGGGGTCGATAATGGGAACCCTTGCAGCATTCCTCTGGAAGAGTGGAATAACGATGAAGCAAATACATTTATTTATACAATATAGGAGACACATTTTGTACATGCTTCTATCTAGTTTATGGACAGACGGGGGAGTCCCAATTGTGTAATGATAAGGTGCAAGTATAACCACTTAACCTTGTCGAAATATTTGGTTAGGTCTATGTTCAACATGAAAGGAGGGGGAACAAAGGATTTGATGGAGTGGCTGGTTTCTTAAGCCAAACCTACAACATCATGTATGTTTCTCTGGTCTAAGAATACAAATTGGCTTAGGGGATGTAGTTGGAGAGGATAGGATTGATATAGACTAGTATGACCTTGGAGACGACCTTATATATACAATTGGATAGGGATATGGGGTCTATAATGGTCGAATACTGAGGGAAAATCATATTTTGGGATATTAGAAATGAAACTAGAGTTAAATGGGGGGTGAACCATACCTGAATATTTTGATTCTTCAATTGCAACAACAATATTGTCACTGATTAGGTACCAAAATCCAAGGTAAAACATAATGGCCCATCCATTTGGGCCAAGAGATTTTCCATGTTGGAAGGATTTGAGAACCTCAAGAAAATCCTCCTTTGTGGCTTCTTCCATAAGGTTTCTAGCCTGTATCAGATCAACCCAACTGTTGAAGAAAGAGGTTGTAGTGAATATGTCCCTGATGTAATATACCAAAAGAATATTATATTATTCGTTAAGTTTAGTTATTAATTATTGTGCTGCTATAAATCTCTCTTGTTAACTGATAGTTTGGGTTATTGCTTTCTGTTTTGTCCCCTTCAGCCATGTAGGCTATCACTTTAGCCTTCTTTCCATTTCCTTTGCTTCTCAACATCTGGAAGCTGCTAGCCAATCGTTAGGGAGTCTTCCCATAGTTAGACTTGCTTGCCTAACTTTGTAATCTTGGACGATGAGTCAATTATTTATTACTATTCTAGTTCTTATATTATATAACCCGATAGACAACAAAAAACCTTGGGATTCTGGTACTATGCCGATCACATCCGAGGTCTTTGTAACTCACCAAAACTTGATACTCTTGTGATCATGTGGGCTGTAGACTTGAAACTGTAGCTTGGGACTAAAAGTGCTTTGGAAATTTCTTCCCCCAAACAAAGTAAATCAACTTTGGGGAAGGCTCAGTTAGGTAATGTAAATTGACTAGATTATGTACTTCTGATTATTTGCTCTTGTCCTGCAAATAACTTGTTCCTCTAGACATTAGAGTCTCTCTTGTACTCATGTAACATGTGGGCTGGAGAGATGGAAGACTATTAATCGTGGGTATGAGTATGAGATCAAAAGTGCTACATTTTCTAGTTACAGTTATATAAGGTGCCACTTGTTTTGTCTAGAATGCTTCTTGAGTATATTTAATTTGTATCGATATTGCAGTGCTTCATGGTATCAAAGCTAAGTGTTGGATATATGTAAATTGTATCGATATTTTAGTGTTTCATGGTTTAAAAGCTAAGTTTTATGTGGAATCAAAGTTAAAAGGTAAACGGAACAAATATTTTTAATATGGTATTGAACCAAAAGTTTATGATCTTGTACAGATCTATAACTTTTGACACCTTTTTGGTGAAAGGTTGACTATTTTAGCTTTATACATGATTATTCGATTCATAGTGCATTGTATGAGGAAAACTCAGGCTCTAGATTAGATTTTTACAGTTTTTTTTAATATTCTAAGATGTGATTCATGAGTCATTTAGAAATACTTTTGTTCACTTTGTTATGCTATTGTGTCTACCTTCAGTAAATTAATACTTCATCCTTTACCTGTGTAATATGAAAATTATAAAGGGTTTTTTAAAGAATGTAGCATCCATTGACAGCTTTTCATGTGTAGCTATCTCTTCCTTTTGAAGGGGAGGGCATCACAAAAGCATACTTTACCTAGCATTATCTCAAGTACATATGAGACCTTCTCTAGAAATAAAGGCTAGTATATGTATGCAAGTTTCCCGGAGTTCTAAATATACACCTTGCATAACATTTTGCCATGTCACTCGGTTCTTTGCAAGATGGCACATAAGAGTAATGGCATGTTCCTTTTCTTGTAATGCGATGAGAGAATTTTGGGGCCTTTGATGTTTAGTTCTCTTCCTACCAAGTGCATTGGTTGGAAGGTCGGGGGAATATAGTGTACACAAGATATAATATTTTTCAGAATAAAAGTAGGTCAATGCATTGTCTAGAACTAAAGTAATAGCATCATTTTCTCCAAGAGAGTTCACCATTGCTGTTACAACAGCTATCCCTAAACCCCATAACCCATCAAACAATCTACTATTATGCCACACAGAGAATGGACCCTCTCTGTTTCCCGAGCCTAATGAAATTTCATCTCATAGGAAGTGACTAAATCTTAACAAGCATGAAAAAAAACCAGTAGACTGCAGCATCTCAGCACCTCCTCTCACATGTGCTAAAGATAAACATAAATTCAGGATTACAGCAGCTGAATCTCTCCAACTATCATGTCGAATCCGACCAATTACACACTGCATAGGAAAATGGTTTTGCAAAATAGGCAACCAAGTATTAGGTAGGCAACCAAGTATTAGGTTCCAGGAAACCTTTTAAGAGTGTATCAATTACAGCTAAAGATAGGTTTGCAACATTGTTGTTTTCAACACAACTGCAAAGAACAGGTAGAAATCCCAAACTCATAAGAGAAACATCAGAAAAGGCATCGCTGCCACATTCTGCATATCTGTCTTTGATTCTCTGCTTTCTTGGTACTCTTTATTTTGAGAATGAATAAAGTCTAATGATGTCAAAAGCACTTCCAGGAGACATCTAAGCATTATTTCAAGTCTGTCTAGAATAAATGGTTTTATATCCATCAATAATTTTAGGCTTGTGATCACTGTTCTGATCACTTTTGCATAGAGTGTCCAAGCATGCATTCTATTTGTTGCTGACATTATACGGCTGCACATCCACCTCACAAAAATAATCAAAATTTGGGCATGTGTTATGAGAAAATTTAGCATGTAATTTGTTGGATCACCAAGAGGGCCTAACAACTGCATTGATGTCAATAGATAATTGCAAATATCTTCAACACACAACCCTATCGATTCTTCTGAGAAGGATGCATTTAGGGTTATTGAACCTAACTCTGTCCCCTGTTCAATAAGAAACTATATGAGGTATTGCAAACAAAAATATAAGTACCAAAACAAACTGATCCAGAAAGGCTATAAAACAGAAACAAGGAAAGTAGGTATTCTTATGGTCTAGAAACATAACAAGCACAGCAATTGTTTTGGATAAGTATGATAGCTCTCAAGTATGAATGAAATTACAACTTTTTTGTCAAACATTGACAAAGCTAACACAGTCATCCATGCTTTTAATGCATTCAACTGAAAATCTGCAAGACAAGAGGCCCTATTTGCACGACTCTAGTGTCTTTTCTGCTGCAGCTGTGAGTCCTTTGTCATATGAGTGAGGCCACCAATCTATACCCAATTCTGTTTTAAGGGCTTTGGTATCATAAATATACTTATCTTCACATAATGGATGAATCTCTTTTAAACGGAAATGTTTAACAGTCTGTAAAATTGAATCTATCTCCAACTTTATGAGGTGCTCTGAAACTCTCTAAAAGGAACCTGGAGGAATTTTTCGACCTTCTAACTCCCCTTGAAGATGATAATATAAATCATTTACAATCAAAGCATGGAGTTCCATACCATAGCTGCCAATAAAACATAGATTATTCTTCAGCTTTCAAATACATAACATTATATATAGAGAATTACCAAGAATACTATCAAAATTTCATATATCTAAAGAAGATATGCTACACAATACTGAGGAAAAATGAAGCAGATGGCAACATTGAGATAGGTGAACATAATACTTTTTCAGCATCTTACAGTAGGTACATTCCAACATACAACACACAAAATGCAACTACAAAAGCCCACCCTATCCTTCAGCACTCATATATGACTTCAATATTAAAAGTGAACACAGAATGCAAACACAACCCTTAACATTAAATTTCTGTATGCTTCCCTTCTAAATCCCAATGTACAAAACCATGCATATTAATAATCAATATAAGCAAAAGGAGAGAGCAGTACGTATTCTTTGGATCACTGCAAGTGATAATTCGCCACTCTTCATATTCCAATGCAGGAAAGCAGATTTTCATAGTCATGCTTCCCACAAGATCATCCCATTTGCTCTCAATTAGGTTCAATATAGCCTCAGCCTGTTCTGGAGTAGTTAGAGATGTTACTATAGCCCAAAGATTCCCCAAGGAGAAAAACTTGAAATCCATGTGAGTAGGCTGAAGGTTCCCAATTAGGAATCCTCCTTGATCAGGCATCCAATTAACAAGCCATGATGGAATTTGCTCTAGATAAATATTGAACTTGTTGACAACTTCAGGGGTATATTCTTTTGTCTTGTATCTATAAATTTCATTGAGATTTATCGTATCAATCCAATAATACTCTTTGATATGAAAAACCAGTGCACTTAGCGTGCTATTTACAGACCTCAGTAAGTTCTTTGATCCATCATCAACAATCATTATTTCTCGTGCACAACGAAGAGCAGAGTAGAATAAAGCCTACAATGCAGCAATATGAAAATTAGTTTCATAATTTGCGATTCAGGAACACTAGACATTAATATATTGGAAAACTAAATGCCACATATACAAGAGCAATAAAGCAATCCTCAATTGTCAATATTGTTAAAGTTAGTGCAGCTAGGAGACCCATTCTCAGAGAATGGTTTCCTAGTCAGTTGACTAGGACAGAATAAGACCCTAGAAGGCACCCTAGGGCCCCCAATAGTCTCCTGGGGTTCTTGGTCTAGGACCAAGCAGGTTGATGCCATGGCAAAGCCCCTAGCATGTGGCTAGGGCCCCTATATGCCTCTAGGGTATTTTGGTCTGGGACCAAGGATGTGATTTCCAAGTAGAGCCTGCAGGTAGAGGCAAAGATATATTCTGGTATAGGACTAGGGACACGATGTCCAAGTAGGTACTGCAGGTAGTCGATCAATTTTCAGTGTGAGAATGAAACTCAACTTAGTACTGAGAACCATTCTGCAAGAGAATGGAGGACCCGTTTAGGGTCCAGGGATTGATCAACTTGATTCAGTGTGAGACTGAAACTCAGCCTAATGCTGAAAGCCATTCTTTAAGAATGGAAGATAATGATGTCCCCTCTCCTAATCGGTTATTTCTAGGTTGATTCTCAAGGGACTGGCCACCCCTTGACGATGTTCCTAGTACCTAACCTTTAGGAGCAGTGTCAAGGAAAAAAGGATTGTACCATCCGGTTGGATCTTCCCCCTTATACAGTGATGACAAAATATATAAAACTATGTACCTTGAGAGAGAGAAAAGTATTTGGTCTTATTCGTCCTATTTGATTGATTGTCCACCCTTACGGTTCACCTTAATCTTGTGGTTGTTGAATCTTGGTCCTATTCTTACTAGTCTTAGCACTATTACTTGTGTGCACCTTTGACTATGATGACTCCTACTTTATGGAGTATATTTACTAGATGATTTATTAAAGATCATTGAACCATTTATTTTTATGGTTACCTTATGTTGTTATTATAATGACCCACTTATGATTTTGGACTTTATGTTGGACCTTTGGACTTTCATTTTATTATAATTTCATTAAATAATTATTTTAGTCTTATCAATAAAATCTCATGATTTTATTAATAGACTTTTTGACAATTTACTTTTTATTATATTAAAATCTTTTTTGACTTTTGTTGGGACTGCTTATTCTTTTGGGCTACCTAATTTTTATTTTTATGATTTTTATTTTTATTTTTGTGGGCCTCCGTTAATTCTATCCTAAGTAATTTTTTTATATACCCTAACCTATTTAAGGAAGAGATTATTTTTAGTTTCAACACATATGATTTTGGGATCTCACCACGGCTTACCTTCACGAGCTTGGATTTTGATGTTTCATGGCACGAATTTCTCCATGGGATTGGATTTTGATTTTTCTCGGCACGACTTTCCCCACGGGCTTGGATTCTGATTTTTTATTTTTCATGGGATTGGGTTCTGATTTTTGGTTTGGCTTATCTTCGCGGGCTTGATCTCATGGGATTAATTTCTTGGTCTAGGTGTCACCGATTTCTTTCTTGGTCTGGTCATCACCGATCTCCTTCTTGGTTTGATCTTCACCGATCTCCTTCTCGATCTAGTCTTCATCTATCTACCTTCACGTGTTATTATTTTTCGGTGGCTATTTGTGTTTTATTTGTGGGGCTCTCTCTGTCGACTATCTGCTGTCTTCATTTTATTTATGGGGCTCTCTCTTCCGATTGTCTGTTGTCTGTGTTTTATTTGAGGGGCTTTCTTTGCCGGCTGAATGCGTGATTTTTCTCACAGCTTGGCTTACCTTCACGGGCTTGGATTTTGATTGCTGGTTTTTATTTCATGGCTTTGCTTACCTTCACGGGCTTGTCTTCTTGGGATCACTCTTCCTGGTCTTCACTGATCTCTCTGCCTGGTCTTCACCGATCTACCTAGATTACTCAGTCTGGGCTGCGTTTTTCTTTCTCCATGGCAGTCTGTAGGTTTTACCTTTGTGTTATTCTACATGGGGTTTACTGCGATCTATTCTCGGCACAGGTTGAGTTTTTCTATTTGATCCACCCTGACTGGTTTCGGGAATTTGTTCATCGTGAATCTATTGCTAGAGTGCTTGACTGTACATCTTTCACTCTGAGTATATCTATGTGATTCTCCTTGACTGCACTGCTAAATTGATTGAAGAAACTAAGGTTTGTTTACTCCCCCTCTCTCTCAAGGTACGTATATGGTTCAACTAGTTTGACTTGTCCTTTCAATGACAAGATCAAACTCAGAACTAACTGAGTATAAGGCAGATCCAACAATGGTTAAGATTCTTTATCTTCTGTAGTTTACTGCACGTGTTATTTATTATTTTTCTGTACATGATAGTTGATGAAACATTTCAATGATCAAATTTAACGCAATGACCAATAGAGCGTTAAGTTAATGCAGTGACCAACAGAGCGTTAAGTTGAAAGAAATGAAAGTTATGTTGTTACGTTTTATTACAGTTTGAATTTTACCTCAATTCTTTATATGTTCATGTATTGAATTTTAGTACTTGTATTAACACTCATCTAACCTGTGAAAATCAAAAAATATATTGCATACCTTCAAATAGGTGAAATGGATAATCAGACAAAGCATGAAGACTTTAAAGAAACTTAAACTAGGAAATGAATCATGAGAAATTCATAGTATCATTGTTGAATAGAATGTCAGTGTTGCTATTATGAGGATCTATGACAGTTATATGACAACTTCCCACATCTTGGAGGTTTTCTCACTTCATCGGGAGCACTAATTGGGTTAACCAGGGCTGCCCCCTATCCCTGAAATTATTTTAGATTTACATTGATGCAGTTGGGACTTAAACCGATGGACTAGAAAAAAGAGATACACCTCTAGAAGAACACCCATGTTGGTAATGGTTTCTTTTTACACCATGTCCTAACTAAAAATACTATTGTTTGCATATGATATGGTCCCTTTGGGGGAACCCTCTCTATTGGCCACGAGAACCTGGAATAAAAGAGTTTTTTGATAGTGATGGATATTATTGTTGTGGCTGTGAAAGTATGGGGTTCAATCCCTTTTAACCAGTTTTCCATCTTCTCCACCTTTTCAAGCGCCAAAAATTCAATTCTTTGGGAAATTGAATTTCACTTCAATCCTGGCTCTATTCCATACCCACAACACAAATTGCAATTGAAGGTATCGATGACCAGATTGTTTTGTGTAATTTCATGATAAATTTTCATTTTTTCTATGTTATCTTGGCATTTCATTAGCCTCTTCCTAGTTCCATTTTAATTCATTTGTATTTTTTGTATACATGATTTAGGTCTCAGTCCTGCTCTGTCGATCATTGATCATCCATTGTAGTTTGTGAAGTGGTCCTCAGTTTCCAAATTTCTTTGTGTAAAGCAGTGGGAATTCTATAATTTTTTTTTTGTTTTGGTTGGAAGACTAACCCTAATTATCAAATATTTAGGCCTTATTGAAGAGGACTTGCTAGGATTTTTTGGTTGTATTAAATACCTCTTGGCATACAAAGTTCAAAATAACCAAGCTCTTGTTTACAACAAGTTTTACCTGGCATACAAACTAACCAAGCTCTTGTTTACAACAAGTTTTACCAAGTAAGTAAACCTACTTGACCCACAAATCAAGACCCATTGACAACCTAGACTGCATTTTTACTATATCCAAGCTCTGTGATCTCCATGCTCTTCTTCACCATTAGTGTTGTTTTCTCTCTCTCCTTGTTTCTTCTATGCGAAACTTCCAAAACCCATTTCATGTACCATTCCATTTTCTTTTTGCATTTCTCATTTCTCATTTTTGGTAACATAGTATTACATATGTAGGCATTGTTGTAGGAAAACCAAGGTGGATGTGTAATCTATCAGAATGGAAACTAATAGTTTCCATATGCAAGTGTTTAGAATCCTGCTATTTCAAATGTGTTGGTTCTGGATGAGAAAACATAATAATATTTAAATGTATGTCAATAGGCATGATAGGAAAAACACATGACAAATTATACACAAAACAATAAAGGTGAAACAATATTTCAGGGATAATGATGAAATTTAATGTGTTAATATTGCTCATCTTCCCAATTCTTAAAGGGTTCTAGCTCAATGGAAGAGCGCCTTCCTTATAAGCAGGAGGTCAGTGGTTTGATTCCTCCATGCCCTAATGGTATTGTAATGTATTTCTAAAGGTAAAAAATGTAGTAGTGCAAGATTGATGCAATATTAGACGCAACACTAAATGCAAAAGATGATGTAAAAGTAGACGTCACACAAAACACAAAAGTAGATGCAAAAGTGGACCTTATGTCAGACGCAAATGTGGACACAAAATGGATGTTACAATAATAGCAAAATTGGATGCAAAAAAAGACTTAACACTAGACATAATTAATGACTCAAAACTAAATGCAATACTAGGCCCAAAACTAGACGCATCAGTAGATGCAAAAGTGGACTCCTAACTAGACGTAAAATTGGACATTAAATTGAGCACAAAATATGGTGTATCGATGGACATAAAACCATGCGTAACACCAGGTGCAAAACTGGAGGCAACACTTGGCGCAAACAAAAACTTAAAATGAGACACAATATTGGATGCAAAATGGAACGAAACATTGGATGTAAAACTAGACGTAATTTTGAATGCAAGATGGGATGCAACATTGGACACAAAATTGGATGCAATATTAGATACAAACATGGTTGCAAAACTAGTCACAATACTAGACGCAACAATGGGTGCAACATTGGACTCAAACATAGATGTAAAAAAAGACATCAACCAGGATGCAACACTAGGTGCAAACCTAGATGCAAAATATGACGTAAAACGAGATGAAACATCAAGCACAAACATGGATACAAAAAAAATGTAAAACAAGATGCAAATTAGATGCAAAAGGGGATGCAACATTATAAGTAAAATTGGATGCAAAAAAAGACGCAATATTGGATGCAAAGCTAGATGTAATGCTAGATGCAAAATTGGACACATAATTTGATGCAAAACATGGTGCAAGACTCGATGAAAAACTAGGAGCAAAATAAGATGCAACATTGGATGCAAAAGTAAACATCAAACTAGGTGCAAACAAGGATGTAACAAAGGACGCAAAAAAAGATACAAAATTGGGCGCAAATAAGGGCGTAACAAAAGATGCAAAAAATTGGGTGCAAAAATGGATGTTAAAAAGGACGGGAAAAAAGATGCAATGGACGGCATTTTATGAAATTGTACAATAGCACCAGGTTTAGCGTCAGATTGTTCACCAAAAGTGGAAAAAAATTACACTAAAATTCGGCGCTAAATCTGACGCTAAATCCAATTTTTGTTGTAGTGCATATACAAACTGGAATGGGGACATATCAATGGCCCTTTTAGTGCTAACCCTATCAACCCATAGAGAATATCTTAATTTTGTGTTTCAGGTCCTTTTGTTGTCCTCCAACAACTTCTTTATGATTCTTACTAGGCTCTTGTTAGAAGATTCTTCTAGCCCATCTCCCTAGGGGTAATGGGAAGTATAGTGGTTGATGCTAATGTGGTACTTGTGGCAGAATTTGACAGTCTTCTTTGAATTGAAAGATGCAACATTATCTATTACTATTCTCTGGGGGCACACAAATCGATCCAAAATGTTTTCTTCTAAAAAATTCATAATTACCTCACCAGTAGCTCTTTTGGTGGGTATTGCCTTGATCCATTTGGTAAAGTAATCTGTAGACGTTAAAATCCTTCTGTGCTGCCCAGAGGAGTTTAGATTTATCTCTCCAATGAATTCTAACCCCCACTGCTAAAATGGTGCTTCTATGGATATGGGGTTTAGATGAATAGGGACAAGTTTTCTTTTTCCTTCGAAAACTTGGCAATGGTGGCATTTGGCAATCTCTCTGTACACATCAAAAAACAATGAGGCCCAATAGAATCCAGCCCTTAAAATCTTGTTCATCGTAACTTTCTAGGAGTGGTTTCCTCTATAATATCCTTTGTGAAACTCATCTATGGTCTGTCAGGCTTCGTCTTCCAACATGCAGTTCAAAAGGATACTGCCCGGGTCCTTCCAATATAGGTCCTCGTTCAGAATACAAAACTTTGTGGATTTTAACTTTATTGATCTCACCCTTGTTTTGCTTAGACCTGCTGGTGCATGTACATTCCTCAGCACATATAGAATGTCAGAATACCAAGGGGACGTGGAGAAACTAGGCATTATCTGTATCTTAACATCCAGCTAGAGCGACTAACTGGCCAAGAAATTTAGCTGCAAGGAGTCATAATTAGAGTTCGTCATCATTTTTGCCATCCCTTGACCTTTAACCAGTTTGGTGGGCTTGATTTCAATATCATATTCTAATAGCATTGCAATCTACTTCGTCCTTCTTCCTTCTGGGTCTGGCTGAGTGAGTATTCTCTTCACAATGCTCCTAGAAACATAAGCGACGATGTGGGAATGGAGTATGTAGACCCTGAAATCATTTAGTGATTTTATCAGTGCATATGCTTTCTTTTCCATTATATCATAATTCAACTCCCCATCTCTCAGCACCTTGCTAAAAAATGCTATAGGTAGCTCAACATTTTGGTCATTCTTTTGCAACAATACCCCAACAATCATGTGCTCCATGTGCTCCAATATTGATCATCAGGAAATACCTTCACTTGGTTATAACTCGAGAAGCCATCCATGGTGGAAATTCTCTTAGATCCAACAACTATTTGTAGGATATGTTCCATCTTGGGCCAAGGATAATTGTCTTTCATGTACACCTTGTTAATATTTCTGAAGTCAATGCATATTTGGATCTCACCATTATTTTTCCTTATAGGTATCACATTTGCGGCCCACTTAGAAAATATCGATGTTACAATTTTTGCGTCAAACAACTTCCTTATTTCTTTCTCGATGATAGGCAACAAATTTGGATTGGCCCTTCTCAATTTCTGCTTAAGAGGATTTTCGTCGGGATTTATGGGGATAGTATGCTATATGATGGAGGTGTCATACTCTTTAAGGTCCTAATATATCCATTCGAATATGTCGACATTTTTCTTCATCAAACTGACGTAATCCTCCTTTGCCTTGGCTGACAACTTCTTTGATAATTTTATGATCTTCGGGTGATCTTTAGCCCCGATGTTCTTGTCCTCAATAGAATCCTCAACGGGTTTCATTTTAGGATCCTTGGCCACGTCATTTTGATCAAACAACTTCTCCAGGGGAATCAGACCTCTAGGAATATGGTTACCTTTTAATTTCACTATGTCCTTCCCTCCCAGGGAATTTTTGTATTACCCACTCTAGTCAATCCCTTGTTCGCCACCGTTGGAATCCTGAAAATGTTTGAGGTGGCAATTCTCGTTATCTATCTGAGTGTTTGCAAACTCGTCTGATAACTCCAATAATCTCTTGATTTGTTCATCGTCCTCGAAAATATACCAGTGTTTGGAGTTGTTAGGTATAGAGGGTTTGTTTCTGATGCACACCTTATGTGTTCTCCACCCAGCCATAGGGGTTTTGAATCTACCAGCAGTGACCACCAAGGCATCAAAAATCATGTTTTCTCTCCTGGGGACTACCTTGATCACATGTTCAGTGAAATAATTGCCAAACATGTCCCATACTTCATTTCTGTAAGCTCTCATTCTGGGATGTCTGGTTTGATAAATGTCATTTATTTGATTATGACCAATTCTGAATCTCCAATGACCTGTATCTTTTTGGCCTTCCTGCTTTTCAAAGCATGTAACCCCAATAACAAAGATTTGTATTCTTCTACATTGTTAGTGCATTCAAAATTCAACTGGTAAGACAAGATTTCAGATCCTTTGAGAGTTGCAGGGGGAGACATAATTGAAGAAAATAGATGACCTGAGATCAGTGTCAACAGCATATATGGCATGATCTTCCGGCCTGTCTGGGTTGCTGACCACATACGGGAATCATTTTTCACTCTACAACCTTTTATTTCCCCCAATTGTAGGAATGGTGGCATAAGACATGTCCATTTGCAGGATCCCTTTTAACTTGGAAGTCTAGGATCTAGACAACAACACGCCAAAATTGGAGGGAATGTCTACCATGACCACATCCATCACCATAGTTTTGGAAGGTAATTATGTTAGAGTCACCACCATATCCTTGATTAACACGAGACATTTCACCTTTCAGGAGTCAAAAGAGTATATTTCTTTGTAAGGTCGAGTGACTTCTAACCCCAAACTCTCCACCTCCCCATTTGGCATCAAATTATGGGATGCCCATGAATCCAACATAGCATTATGTATGACCATATTGTGCATATTTAAACTGAGATAGAAAGAAGGAACTTCTTCCTAGTCTCCATGTTCGAGCTTGGTCCTGAAACTGATAGTGGGAGTATCATCATTTACGTCCAGGATGTCTAGTTGAAAATCTCCTTGACATTTAACCATCCTTGTTATCTTATCCTGATATTCTTTATTTTTTAATAATTCATTGAAGGGAATAGAGATTTTTACCTTGGAGAGTTCACTTTGTAGGCTGAAAGTAAGCATGAACTTTTCCACCTCTGCAGGTGCTGGTGGCCTAACTTCCTTTACCTTTCCACCTTTATCCATCATCTCTTTGTATGGGATCTGCTCCTTTGAATTTTCTTTATTTCTATCATAATATTGCAAGCTAGTGGAAGGTTGATTTGGGTTCTGCTTGCCATTGTTGAAGGTGATGTCTCTACTCATTAATTAGATCCTCCTATTAACCTCATCTATGGCATGCATATACCCCATCTGGTACTGCTCTGACTCTTCTTCAAGGTCTTTCATCTCCTCCTCTTGGGCATACATATTATGCTCTGCTTCTGTGAGGTATATGTTAGAGTCCAAATCTCCAAGATGATGGATTTGATCTCCAACGGGTTCTTCTTCATCTTTGTCGTCGACATAATTTTTGGGGAAAAGGGGTTGTATCTGCTGATCATTCGGGTTTTGGGGGTTTCTCGCCTCTCTCTGTCTGATTTGAGGGGGTTGAAGAGGGTTGGGCCTCCTGAAATTTGTATTTCTAATTTGGGGCTCATTTTACTCCCGGTTCTGTGATCCATTGTCTACTGATAATTTATCCATAATCTTTTCTATCGTCTTGAACATCATTTCAAACTTTACATCGTTAGCAAAAGTAGCAGAGTTGCAGGGCCCATCTTCTCTGACTTTCCTCATCTCCATTTTTTTTATCTAATCTTCCCGCTTGCCATCATGTTAGCTTCCACCTCCAAGGCGTCTTGAAACATTACAGGAATATTTTCCGACTTTCTTTCCCTCAATACTGGAGCAAAATCACTGCCAAAAGCATCGACATAATGTAACCTTGCAACACCCACTAGTGGTTTGATGTCGGTAGGAATGGAATTAGAAATCCTCATAAACTTGTTGGAAAATTCATGTACAGACTCGAAACCACCTTTCTTTAGTCTGTAGTACTGGGACAGTACTTATAGGGGGCTTCTTTTATCGTCCCACCTTTCCAAGAATGCTATCTGGAAAGCTGCAAACGAGTGAATAGACTTGGAAGGAAAATATTTGAACCACTTCTTCGGTTTCTCCAAAAGGCTCAACACGAACAACCTCATCTTCACATCATCTTCATCTACCAGATCCAATTCCAAGAAGTCTTCGAACCTATCAACATATTGTTTGGCTGTGAAATTTCCTTCCCCATCATAGAACGAGATTCTCTAGGAATAACCTTGAGGAAGGTCATGTAACATGATAGGTAGATCTAGTGGGGTTAAACGGGAGGCCATTGGTTTGGGGGGGTTCGGGACTATAGGAGGGACTTGGAAGATAGGTTGATTTCGCACTACCTGGGGTGTACAGGGTTGAAAGTTCTAGAGAAAAGGGCTTCTAGTTCTCAGGAGGTTTTGCTGGAGAGAGTATAGCAGGTATGCTTCCAACCTATCAGGGTTCACTATGGTGTTCTTCATATCCAAATATAATTTATATTTTGGTAGGGATCTTTTAAGCAAGCTTCCTCTACAGAACCCTGGATTCTAGGAAATTCTTGGGTAGAGGAATTTTCAAAATGAGGAATAACTTACTGATCTTTTCCCTTATTCCCAAATGGTTTATTCGAGTTATCCAAACTTGGAAATATTTCAGTGTCAGTATTACCTCTTGTATGTGACCACTGGTGTTATAGCCCAAAATGACACATCTCTACGTGTGACCACTTTCCCATGATTCTGTCGCATGTCGACACTTCCATGACGAGACTTCATGAAAGTCACTGAAAAAACACATATATTGGAGGACAAATATATGGATTTTTGTAACTCTATTTGACCTCTTCTCTGCCCTTTTGGAAAGGTATTTGAATCTACTAAAACTTTCTAGAAGACACCAAAGTCTAAAAATACCCATAAGTACCCTAAAAATGATATTTTTGATGTACAGAGGAGTTGCCTTAAGGAAACCCACATGTTGTACGTGAATTTCTATATATAATACTCGTGTGTGCCCTAAATACATGACTATTTACATTGTAACCCATGTGTACCTCCTGCACATGCGACTATTGTTTCTGCAACTCGCCTGTTCATCATGTAGATGTCAAAAAAGACGTTTTCCGAAATTCAGGTAGTTTGGGTAGTTATGTAAATGACTCCTTGAGTTGTAACTGATCCTATCCTCACCCTTAACTCTTCATAACACTATATAAGAGAGGGATAAGGTAAATGAGAGGAGACTTGAATATTTTCATTATTATGCTGAAGGAATTGGGACTCTCTTTTCCCACACCTTTTCCCTAGAAGCTATCTCCTTTTATTACAGAGCTTAGAGGCTTAGTTCCTTGGAGAAGAGAAACAATAGAACCAGATCAAGGTTTCGTGAGGTGCTCAACTTGAAGAGAAGGTATATTTGTACTTAATTTCATGATTAATAAAGATGTGATGTTCTTATTCTTCCCAAATCATCGTTCAATGTGTGTTTGAATCTCTGTTTATGATCAGATGTTTATGTTAATTAGATTATTATGTCATGTTTATTTGATTATAATTGCTTTATATGTGGTCATATTGGTTTGAGGAAGGTATAATTTGTTTTGCAGGTCTGTTGGAGCAAGAGGATCAAGAAGAGGATTGAAGGGCTGCTTGGATCAACCTTCATTTTTCAAGGTATGAACCATTATAATCTCTGAATCTTGTTTATATTTACTTGTAGAACTATATGCATCTCCCTTTAAACCCCAGTACGTTGATGACCTCTTAAACCCTACCCATAGGAAACTTTCCTTTAGAACAGAACTGGTGACTCCGGTAGGGAGAGCCTTGTTTGTTTGGGTTTTCTCTGTATTTCTTCCATCCTTTGGTAAGGTTTTAGGTCCTTCTTACAAGTTAGGAACACCTTTTGATTCTTTTGGAACACATTTCATGCCTTCCTAGGTCAGTTTTTGACCCTTTTTGTGATTTTTGTCATCCATGCATGACTTTCAAGATAAATAGTTGCATGTCTGTGTTATATACGTGACTTGCACTACCTGCAACCCACGTGTCATAAGCGACCTACCTTAAGCAAACCTGCATATGCACCTGAATTTGTATTCTTTCATCATTTTTAGGGTTTTTGGGTGATTTGATGGCTGTTTGTAGGGTCTTCAAGGGTCCTTTGCATGTCCATAACTCCTGATAGGTTGTTTTATCTCTGTTAGGTGCTCTTTTTCTATCTTGTAAGTATCTTTCAAGTATTTGAACTTGTTTTTTCTGCCTTCCCCACCACCTCCTTCTTTGGCTTGACCTTGTTGGACAAGGTACTGAGCAGCCGCTGTTTGGAGGCTTAGATTGATTCTTGGGACTTCTTGACCTTTATTTATGTTAGTCTTATAGCTTGGTCTCTTCATTCCAAAGTTGTTGGCTTGTTTACCTTTGTGAGCCTTCCTTTCAAGAGAGGTTATATCCAACTTTAGGGAAACCTAGGGTTTGTTTGTGGGGTGTAGAGTAGTTGTCTATTTTCTTTGCTTACATTACTTACTTGCATTAGTTGATAGGCTATTTTTTCTTTTACATTTATTAAATAAAAAGAAAAAAAACACATGTTTTCTTTATATGCATGTAGATTGGGTTTTTAGTCTAGATTGCATAGCATATCATTGTTTTTGAAAAAAATTAAAAAAAGAATTTGTTCTTTTGTGGCTTTCAAGTTTCTATTTGAAAAAAAAAGAGAATAGTTTTTGCTTGTTGCATTTCATTTCACTTTGGTTAGTCATTTTGTTTCAACTTTGAGTCATTAAACCACATTGTTTCACACCAATCACCTCTAACTAAAAATAACCTTCTAAAATGAACGATATAATTAAAAATTATTAGTAAGTTTTATTTTATAGGCTCCTACACCAACTATCTTAGGCTAGACTTGTGGATTAGGGAGTTTCAACTTTCCATAAGTGTTTAAATTCAGACATAGTTGGAAAATCATTAGGTAAATCCTCTTCTATTTTGATTTTATCAGGGAATCTCCTCTCAAATGAGAGTTAAGCATGAGGCCACGTGGAGGCTTGGATTGAGGAGATAACCCTTTGATTCTTTGTCAAAGCGTAGACCAAGGTTTTTGCCCATCTGGGGACTTCTGTCAATACCACCCTTTAGGCCCCGTATGGTGCCAGTGTTGACAGGGTTTCAGGCTTTTCTACCCTTCCCATGCATACAAAACAAGCTTGTGACTGTCACCCCAACCTATCTGTATAGTTGTGTTAGCCTTTAGTCTCTTTGACATTTAGGGTTTGTACACAGGTACACCGAAAGGCTATTTCTGGTTGAACTTGGACGAGCTTGGAAGGTAACCCCAATAGACAGTGTGGGAGGGCAGTGGGTGATTCCTTCACTTTTGCCTAAGAACATCTATAGGGATTCCAAGTAACTGTCTATCAGCTTTCTTTTGGAAGGCATATCTTATGCATGTTTGTCTGTTTGGCTTTAGGAATATTTTAGTGAGTGTTGTGTGGTTTGTTTGTACTTAGTTTGCCTTCAGGTGTGTTCTTTGTACTTTTTATTTCCTGCCGACCTTAGAATTTGTATTATTTTTTGAAACTATGGCTAACACCCCTTTGAACACCAACTAAGGGATCCCCATGCTGGGAACTCCTTGTACTATTCCTCTCACAACAAATGTTGGTGTTCCTTTTATGGCCACCTTGAATTTGTCTGGATTCACCCTAGGGATACCAATGTGGTTGTTTTCCAATCCAACTATCCTGAATGCTCCTGATGCTTCTCAAGCAAGCTCCTTATATCAAGGGCATTAAAACATTTCTTACCCTTCACCCATAGCTGCTTCTCCTCCTCCTTCTACCTCATGGGGTGAAAGTACTGATACTGGTAATCGACAGTCTAAAAGGATTAAAAGAAGGAGGAATAGGAAGAAGGCACATAAGCAAGGGGACACCCATTCAACCTCTGCAGGTCAAGTTGAACCTCACCACCCAGCCTCTGTGGTTCATGCTGGGGGCACCCATCCAACCTCTACAGGTCATGTTGGATCTAAGCACTCAACCTCTGCAAGTCAAGTTGATCTTCAACATCCAAATTCTGTTAATCATGTTGGTGGGATCCTTCCAACCTTTCCAAGTCATGTTGGATCCAGTCACTCAGCCTCTATAGTTCATGCTGAGGGAATTTGTTCAACCTCTAATGTTTAAGTTGAACCTCCCCATCCAACCTCTGCAAGTCATGTTGGATCCATACACCTAGACTTTGAAGGTCATGCTGGGGGCACACACTCAAATGCTGCAAAGCATGTTGATCCTAACCATTCAGCCTCTTATGTTCATGCTGGTGGTGTCCATCCAACCTCTGCAGGTCATGTTGGACCCAGTCTCTCAACCTCTATAGGTCATGCTGGGGGTAGTCTCTCAGCCTCTCTGGTTCATGCTGAATACAATCCGTTAGCTACTGCGAGGCATGCTGACACTGTTGAAAAGACTACCCATTCAAAACACAAGCCCAAGTTTCCTTGTAAGCTTTGTGAGGGATACCACCTTACTTATAAATGCCCTTCTATCGTAGAGGTGCGAAGAGTTTGGTTTCATGATAATCCCATTTTTGAACATTCTGAAGTGTCTCAACAACCGACTTCTCTTAGTCAGGTTGGACCTAGTCACCCAGCCTCTAGTGGTTATGCTGGGGGAAAAATATCAACATATGTAGGTCATGCTAAGAGAAAATAGCCAGCCACTGCTAGTCATGTTGACACTATTGAGAAAACTGGTCATTTGAAGTGCAAACTTAAGTTCCCTTGTAATTTATGCAAGGGAGATCATCTTACTCACTAGTACCCTGCTATCGCAGAGGTGCGAAGAGTGTGGTCTGAGACTCAAGAATTTCCTTCTCTTGAACACACTATATTTTCTCAATAACCTACTCAACCTTTGGTTGATCAAGTGGTTGAACCAATCTCATCTTTGTTCGATCCCACTCTTCTTTTGGAGAGTGATCCTGATGTGATTGAACCAATTTCATCTTTGGCCAATCCCACTCTCCCTTCAGAGAGTGAATTTCATGAAGCCTTTGAATCAATTCCATTGTCGATCAATCCCACTCTTCCTTTGGAGATTGAACTGTCTGCTAGTCACATTTTCTTCACTGCTAGTTCAAAAATTACTGAGCAAGGGGGCACTGAACTTGTTTCGGATGAATTCCCACCAAGCTCTCAGATTGCTTCCTTTGATTGGGATAGCCTAGTTGAGTCGTACCTTCCTTCTAATGCACCTTTCTAGATAAAGGTCAAATTTGAACCATACATGATTGCTTGTTATATTGTTGATGAAGGAGCCTCAGTTAGTATCTTGTTTTCATGTGCTTGGCGAGGCATGGGATCTCCCAGCCTTGTGTCAACATCTAGTCAGTTACTGGCATTTTATAGAAGAACTAGTATAGCCTTGGGAATTCTTGCTCAAACACCTGTTACTTTGGGTGGGAAGACCATCTTAGTTGAATTCATGGTGATAGAAGACCCCTTGGAATTAAATATGCTCCTTGGGTGTGATTATGTCTATGCCATGCAACCTGTGGTGTCAACATTCTTTCGTGTGATGTAATTTAATCAAGGCAAAGAAATTTTCACTATTGATCAGTTGGGTTTTCTTGATCCCTCTCCTAACCCAACTAGATACTAGGTCTCTCCTTTATTGATTCCCAGTGTTTCTATTGACACTACCCCACCACAGGTGAGCTATGTGGCATCATGTCCTTTGCATTCAATTTCTATTGGAAAGAAACCTTTATTTTCATGCTTACCTTGTCAGGACTTGGTCCCAACAATTGACCATGTGAGTCATTCTATACAGACTGTGGAGCTCACTCTCCACTCTGTCGATCCATTTAAAATTTTAGAAATGTGTCCTATCTCAGATGATCTCCTTCCTTCAGATGAAGTCTTCCTAGAGTCTTTGATACAGTCTGAACTTATTTTGGATGTTGGTTCAGTTGTGACTAAGTATAACCCTGATTTTCTTAGTAAGCCTTATATTTCCATGGATCTGTCTTCTTATGTTGGTATTTTTGATTTTTTGGACTCTCCCTTCGAATAACAAGTCATTGATCCTGATGAGTTTTATTTTACTTATGAATTTTTCAACTTCTTTGATACTGAGTTTGTTCCTACAGACTCTATCTCCTTTGTTGATTTTTTCTCTACTTCTAAGGTTGATCTTACTTGTTAACCGAAAAACCCCCCACTCATCTCTCAATGGCCTACACCACCCAAGGACACCATCTCATGACCCTCGTATCACTCCATTAGACACCCACACCCTCAAAATAGCTAAAGGATGAAGAAAAGGTCTTAAAAACCCCAAAAAGGAGCCCAAAATAGTCTCCTAGGAGCTAAAACCCCCAAAAAGGGGCTAAAAACCTAAAAGGAGCTAAATTTAGGGCGAAAGGGGATAAAGCCTTAAGCAAGGGCTTAAAACCCTAAAACCCCTTGAAAAAGCTATAAAAGGAGGGTGGGGGGTCACTCTCAAAGAACCTCTCCCTTGCATATTGTTATGCTGCTCGTGGATGCCTTGGGACCTTTGCCTCTCAAGCCACCCACACTCCCTCTCCTCCATTTCCATTGAGCCATTGCTCCCCCATCCAAGAGAGGTGCTTCCACAAGCTAGGGCATGGTGGCCCATTTCCACCCAAGAGAAGGTATAACCATATTTCATGTTTTGTTTCTTAGTTTCTTAGTTTTATTTGATTTCTAACCCTTATTTCATTTGCAGGTTTTATATCTAACATTTTTTTGCAGGTGTTTCAATCTATTGTAGATTAGAATTTATTTGCAGGTTTTTGGAGGTGGAACCCTAACCCTTGTGTGCAGAGGGGTTCATCATTGTGTCTATCTCCTTTCTGTTCTTAGCTTAGTTTACTGTTTTGTTTATTTACCTTACGTTTTATTTTCTGCATTTACCCACCAACAAGAACCTACCCTTCTGCCCTATAGGTAGAAGGGAGCCATTCGTACCCCTGTAGCAGGGAGAAATCCCTGCTACAGAACTGGCGACCATACCGGGCGATCCCACAGGATCCCTTGTCCAAATTTTTAATTTCCAAGTTTTTAAAATTTTTGTCCTAGTTTTTAATTTTTTTTATGTTAAATCCATCTTAAATTCAGTTTATTTCATGTTTTCAGTACTGCTAAAGCCTCTGCTAGGCAAAACCGAGTCAGATTGGCCACATCACAAGTTACTGTAGGCCAGATCTGACTCTATCTCATAAAAAACCCCAAATCCAGAGCAGGGCGCTCTTATCGGGGCCAAAAGTGAGACTGGGGCGCACTTAATGGGAAAACAGGTGCACCGAGGGCGCACTTAATCCCCTGATAAGTGTGACTTCAACCCAGAAACTTAGTCAGCGACTGTTTCTGCATTCTGTGCGACCCCCTCGCCAGTTTTTGAAAAAATCTTGTGGCCCCCTTGCCAGATTTGATCAGAAATGTGCGGCCTGTCAAACAGAACTTCAATTTTAGTTTAATAACAGTTAAATTTCAGTTTTATAGGACTGTCAGTGCGGCTCATCCGCCTCTGTCCAGCACGGCAAGTCAATTTCAGTTACTGTTTTCATTTTCTGCAATTTCTTTCATAAACAATGTGTAAATGCCAGATAAATGTTAATGGCTTAATCAAATGAACCTAGGATAACTAAAATCAACCTAAAGTTAACCATCTTACTTCCCCTTCCTCCTCTACCCAGTCATCACCCTCTGGGGTATTATGGGATACAACGAAGGGAAAGCTCATATAGAGCTAGGCACTCCACTATATTGTTCCAAAGCATTAAAACCGGGTGACTTGGAAGGTAGAGGGGGTAGAGAAGGAGGGCTTCTCACGATGCTAAGCGTCCTCCCTGTTGACCAACCTAGCATCCGGGAGGTGACCTGAGGATCTATGGATGAGATTAGTCCCATTGTGTTGAGAGCCCAACACCTTCTCTTGGTTGAATAGGAATATCAGTGTGAGGTAGACATCTAGTTAGGCCAGCAAACATTCAAGGTTAATCACTATATTTGTTCACAATTTTTTATTATTCAATGCTTGCATACATAAACATAATAAAATGAACTCTACCATGATGAATTCATAAACCATTTGCAGCAACCAAATACCAAAAAAATAAACAAACAAATACACCATACCAACTAATTAACCCAACTCAGTTCATGATGCTGAGTGAGCCTTAAAATTTACCAATTTACAATAAGTACAAACAACTCTGCAATCTTTGACGACATAAGTCCCTGATTGCTTCAACTGTGGGAAGTACTTGGGCTTTTCCCAGAAACTCATTGTGAGGAGTACCACAAGAACCCCAAAGTAGTTGGCCGCTGAGAGGAATCGCCAAGCGAAACGGGCAATGACCCCTTCCGATTGAGTAGAAACACATGTGAGGAAAAATCCAAGTGATGTCTCTTGGCAGTCTTGGTGGCTGAGTGACCACCTGCAGCCAATAGGAAGCCACTGAAACCAGGGTCCAAACATCATTCCCACCAAGTTTCAGGCATAAAATCTAACACAATTGATCCTCCACGCTCTTCCTCATGCCTAAGAGGTGAACCACCACCATTTGGAACACTCAATCGACACTGTAGAAGCCGCTCTCAGCGATCTCCCACACAATCAAAAGGCCACACAGCCTCTGATTCTGATTCAGACCCATATTAGTCTGAACTAGACCTCCATACTACACCTTCAAGTCCCATGGCTAGTGCAAATCAGGATCCATTTTTCGGCATACCTTCACAACCTGTCACCCACAACCTGGCAAGTGGCCCAAGCACAGTTATGCAAACTGTCATTAGTCAAATGACACCACCTATAGTGACCAGCCAAGCTGGCACACTGGCAGCACACGGGGGCAATGGTCCTTCCACACACACTGCCCCTCCTGCCACACAGGGGGGCAGTGGACTGTCCACTTAAATTGCCCCTACTATCATACATGAGGTAAATCTCTCCGCCACTCATACTATCCCACCCACAACACTTGGGGGTATTTTCCCATCCGCAATGGTGCCACCGCAAGCACCCCTAGTTGTGCAGATGCATTATGCACCTGCAAACCCCACCACCATCGTAGCCCCATCCCACATCAATTTGGGGTCAAATATGCCCTTCATTGCTCGTCTTAACTTGCCTAATTTGGATAGATTAACAAATGACCCCATCTACCATCAAGCGTTTTGGCCTCCAATGCCAACTAAGTTTCCATCAGACATCCCTAAGTTTGAAGGCAAAGCAGGGGAATGTCCTCAAAACCACATAATGACATTCCATCTATGGCGCTCATCCAACAGCATCGTAGACGACTCCATCCGGTTGAGGCTATTCCAACGCACTCTTACAGGTGTTGCGGCTAAATGGTGAATTGAGCTACCGTAGGCCAAATATCCAGACTTCAACTCCCTAGCCTTCATGTTCCTACAGTATTTCCAACTCCCCATCAGATATGACAAAGGAGTGGAGATCCTGTTATCCTACCACCAAAGCACTGCCATTCATATAACCGACCACATCCATGAGTGGCGTCGACATCGCAGCTTATGTAAAATCCAACTTGATGACAAGGTCTTCTTGGATTAGTTCCTTAAGACCTTGCTCCCACCCATAGAAAAGGACATCACGTCCAAACGTTCCCAATTCGATGAAGAGGCCATACTGAAGGCCCAACAATTTGACCTTATCTATGCTCAGTCTGGATACCTGTACACCGTCATTCCAGATGCTCCCCGTCTGAGGACCTCCTACCATGACACATCGGGGGCATCCCATGGTGCCGACGACATCATAGGATCGGTCTCCCAACAGCCACATCCTCGACCGACACCACCTGCCATTACACCACAACCAAGAAACACTGCTAGTGTTGCTTACCAAAACCGAGCTCTAGACTACGCAAGAATGATGTCTCGGTCCAGAGCAACAACTTCCTATGCATAACCTACGCCACTGCAGCAGGCTTAGGCCATGGCTTGGCCAACATAACAATATGTGGGGCAAATGCCCACATTTGTGGCACCACCACCCCCAAAAATCTACTATGCACCGCCAGTGCAACCAGTGCAATCCCCCGCCCCCGCTCCACCCGCTCCATTGGGACAAGTGTTCACACAACAAAACTGTCCCAACCAACCTACCCCCAACAATCAGCAAGGGAAAGCTAGAAATAATCGGCCCTGCAACCAAGGCAATAACCAATCGCAGGGAGGCAGTCAACAACTAAACCCTCCCAACAATGCTGCGGAAAACCGGCTAGCCCAAAACCCCCCATGACAGAATGCACCAAGACGCAATGCTTCGTTGTGCACAAACCAACCGTGCACACTCTATGATGTTTATGGGCATTACACATTTGAGTGTCCCCTTATGGATTGCACTAAGCAGGCCATTCAAAACGAGGCCCAACAGGCTGCCAACGCAGCACATCAAGCCCAGCCCAACCCAACACCACAAGGACCTCCCCCCATGGTGCTTCAAAACCCACTACTAGTCCAAGTATTGGTGGCAACCGCACCCCCTCCCCAGGCCAATCCCAATGCTCCGGGGGCACCTCCCACTTTTGAAACAGGTGTTCACCACCTGCTAGCCATGATGAGTGAAGAGGTCAGCTTGCAAACCTGATGGAATCAGTACAATACCACCACCGAACCCGCTGACACACTAGCAGCATCAATGTCCAAAATAGTCAACCTACCTCTTCAGTTACCCCCATTCCCATGCCCCTGCGTACGTAGGATTGCCAATAACGCCACAGCTAGAGCTGCAGTCAGCTATAGCATTGTGGATGATTTGTCCCAAATGCCAACCGCCATGTCCGCTCTTGAGGTACTTAAAACATTCCCAACTTAGCGGAAAGCCTTACTAACCACTCTAGGGGCAGTAGACCCCTCTGACTCCAAGTTGATCACATTTGACACAGAGAACAGGGAACCATGCATGCCCTCAACCATCGCCTTCCAAATCTTGGTGTCCATACGAAATTTGGTGATGCATCGGTGCATAGTGGATGAGGGGGCATCCACATGCGTTATGTCTACCTTGGTTTGGCAGAAACTTGGATCACCAATTCTGCAACCATCCTCCACAACTCTGCGGGCTTATGATGGACATCCCTTTAAATCCCAAGGAATCCTCCCCCATGTCCCCATCATGTTAGCCGGGAAGATAGTGCTAATCGACATAGAGGTCATTAATGCTCAACTAGACTACAACCTTCTCCTTGGGAGAAGTTACATGTACGCAATGCAAGCTATCGCATCAATTGTCTTCCTTCTCATGATGTTCCCCCACGAAGGGAAGATTGTGACGGTTGATCAGCTCACCTACCATGATCCACAAGGGTTAATGACACCTACCAATGTTATCCCTACCATCACCACCATTGAGCCACAAGGGGCGACCACACACACTAATGTCGTCCCCATAACCAACACTATGGTTGAAAACACACCAGCCTCCCCATTGTTGAATGTGGGCCCCGGGTTGTTTGCCAATACTTCCATGATGGCTCCTTTCCCGTTAGTGTCACCACCACTGACACAAAATGAAACTGCGGACTTGTGCATGGTCTCATTAAGCACCGCTGCACCCAAACAACAACCACAGCCGCAGCCCCATCAACAACCACAACATTGTTCGCAGCTGCAACACCAATAGCAGCTGCAACATCACTCATAGCAGCAGTATTACGCGTAGTCGCAACCACAACTGCATCCCCACATGCAACCAGCTGGGAGTTATGTGGGCTCATCCCCAGTCCATACTATTCCCTTCCTCTTGCCCCCACCTGGTGTCATGAGCAAGCCGGTCATGGCCACCTTGAGCCTACCCAGCTTTACGTTGGGAATCCTGGTGTGGTATCTTGATCCACCAACTCAACCAACAATGCTCCAGGTTGTCTTAACCCTGGTACAACCCATCGTGGTGGAGTCTCACCCTCCACCCAGCCTGCAAAATCCAACCGTCGCACCCGCACCCTAAAAGGGCCAGGGGCAAGAACTCCAAAGCCACCACAGAACCTCGATAGATCCCACCTTGTGCCGTCTATGAACAACAGGGCCACCCAACTCAGAATTGCCCTGAAATCCCAATGATCCGTGCGCTTTTGGATGCCATGGATACAAACGAAAACATCCCCGTGGTTGAACTCCCAACCGCACCAATAGTCAGGAGCAAGGAATTGAGAACAAACCATTCTTGCGCCCTTTGCAGTTTGTATGGACATTACTCTCACCATTGCCAAGACCTGCCTAAATTTAGAATGGCTCTAGCTGACCTCCATCAACATTCCCATGAGTCTGAAATCACCTTGATCGAAGAAGTGCACCCCCCACCACCTTCTTTAGACACCATGTCCATCTTCATGATGTCTAGTTCAACTGACCTTCTTATCTCCACCATCACCGATGGTCCATCAGACATGTCTCTTCCATTGTTTCCCCAGCCATAGCCGCAACCTCAGTCGCAACCTCAACCTCAATTACCAGGGAAATAGTGGGGTTCATTCCTAATCAACACGATAGTTTTCCTTGTTCTTTTCCTTTTCCTTTTCCTACCATCGAGGATCGTGAGTAATTCTGCCTTGGAAACCCTCAATCTACAGGATTTCAGAATGGGAGATCCTGTGTGGTACCTTGAACCACCTACCATACCTCTGAGGCCCCAGGATGTGTTGACTCATGTCCAACGAATTGAGATGATGTTGCACCTACCTCTAGATCCATCAAAGACTCCTTTTGTCTCTAGGCCTGCCCCTCTTCCTCCAACAGAGACTGGGGGCAAGGCCACAAAAACCACAACCAATGCCATTTACATGATCTCTAGCACCAGTCACCCTTTTGTCTCATTGGCCATGGAAGATCCACCTGATCTACCCTAGCACCACTTATGCGATGACGGAGAGATCTATAAGACCGCCTCTAGTCTTACCCCATTCCCTTTAAACCATAGTGTGGAATCAGTTCTTCCCATAAAATACTAGATTCTGTCATCTCGCCTTGCCAATGACCTTCGTCTCGGTAAGGGGGCATACCTCTTCGCTAACTCAGACGGTCGACTCTTGAAGAATCCATGCAATGGGCTCCACCTCAAGAGAGTCTATGCCTGATATAACCACAGTGAGTCCCTTATAGTGTAGTTTTTTCCCTTTCTTGTTTTTCAATGTTTTTTAGCACAAGTTAGGGGCAGCACCATCAGCTGCTAATCCAAAGTCACCCAGAATTAGTTTGAGACACCCCTCACACCTCTGGGCTCAAATTTATATCTCTTTATGAGACCATCATCTCATGTTTAATAAATCAATTTCAGGACCATTTCCCACCAGTCACCTCAATTTACGAGCCATGACATGACGATGCAAGTGTCTACGGACCTGTACTTGTATCACACCTCTCAACCGCTACTCATGCGAGTTTTCGGGCCACCACCCATTAAGGAATGTAATTTTTAGTTTTTGTTTTGTATTTTTAACACATAGTTATCTTTTCTATTCACCGCACCTTGCGCGGACCTCTGGACCACTGTCCACAAAATAATTTATTTTTCTTTCCGGTATTTGGCATAGAACTGCCCCCGGACTTGCACTCACATCATATGTAGTCAAGTCCATCCACCGCAACACACACACACACGATCTCCTGACCTCTGTTCGAGAGCCACCTTGGTTTGTGTGCCTCTACTGCACTGACTCACGAGTCTCTGCCATGATCTATCCTACGCATGTATTGGTATGTTTAAGAGCCTTCTGCTCCATCCATACTGTGTAGATAACCTTTGGACCACTGCCCACCGTCCCAACATGGGGCACCACCTGTGCCACCGCAATCGATTGACCACACTGGAGTTTCATTTAAGCTCTTTTTTGACTCCTTAAAACAATGAAAAGATAGCCGAGTGCAGCTGCTTCCTTTCCTGCTCGCTAAAGTATAGGAAAGGGCATCTACATCATCTCGTTTACCTCCTTTTGCGGACCATGTAGACCATTAATTGAAAAGGACCACCTTGGCGTATTCAAGCCAAGATCATTCCCCTCTACATACTTTTATGCTTTCTTGGGCAGAGGGGCCGCACTTTACGAAAAAGCTCACCATGGGTTGTCGTTAAGATCTTTTCCAGCCTTCTCATCAAGAAAAGATTGTCGAGCAAACTTGGTTTCGTTCATGCTCGTAAAAGTATCTGAATGACCGTCCAGTTAGTATAGGTTTAACCTTTTCGGGCCTGATTGGACTACTAACGGTAAAGAATTCTCTCATGCCCTCTGGGATGGGTGAGGTCTCCTATGTATACTTTTATCCTTTTTCGGGCACAGGAGACTACCAATGAAAAAGAGCTCCCATTGGAGTCTTCTTCATGCTTTCAGACTCTCTAAAATTGAAAGCATCATCGAGCATTTACCTTCTTGAGCTCATACCATAACGGTGTCCCTAGACACCACCCCACAGAAAACAGTTTGGAAGCATTCCCCTATTGGGTCGCCTTTGTTCAGAGTACTCTGCAATGTGTCTTCCTTGGATCCCATCAATTTCAAAAGTGTCTGCCTCCTTCAAGCATTTCCCATCTGCAGGGACATTCTTGGTATTACAGATATGATCCCATTCCCATGAGTCTAGTTTCATTTGCTGCCTGGTTCACCCTGCCGTCATACTCTAAACAAAGGAGGTTTGATTCCACCACACTCCCCCTGCCCCTGTTCAATTATTTCCCTCCCCCTCCCCCCCATTCAATGGGTCAGTCCGCAGATTGTGTCACACCTTTTGGTTATCTCCCTCGCACTCCTGGTCAAGGAAATATCTGTCGACAATAACACATATATTCCAGAGGATAGACCCAGATGTCCCTGTATCCTGGTTTCATTAACCTCATTGATGAGTTCCTTGGACCACTTGAGAGGAGTCCTGAGTGCCTCTCGGGATGGTTGTTTCTCACGTTCTTGACTCCAACTACATCATAGAACCATTGAGATTCGTACAGGGTTTGGTCTGCACAGAACTTGGTTGAAGACCCCGGATGTCACCGGACTCTAGCACATTGATGAGTCTACTCAAGGAACCTAAATAGGTTATGTCCCTTGTGATTTTTGGGTTGCGTTGGAGACAGTGTTCAGAAGCCCTAGTAATGCTTCGATATACCTTTATGATTGATGCAACATACTTGTACCACAGAGACTCTAACTCTCAATTAGCGAGTCCATACAGATATGTATCGTTCCAGATCCAGTAGACCGTTAGTTAAGAAGATATAGCATTCCATGAGAATTCCATGGGTCTAATGTACCAGATCATCATTGTATTCAGCCTCACATGGAGGTAGCCATTATTGTAACATTAGTTCTATATGATCAACTCTTGTATTTTAGAGCATGGATCAAATTATTCTTTTGACATTGTCATGAGCATGGCAATTCCCTCCTTGTCCATATACATGTCACACATTATTTGTATCTCACCCATTGATGGGAACCATCTTAATACAAAAACCAAAAGCCACCATGCCCTAGCCCCAGAAGCACCACCTCTACGCAGCAAGTCCTATGATGTCTGTCAGCCATACATTGATCTCTTTCCCTCACACATCAAGGGGCAATCTGTTAACCCAAAAATCCCCCACTCAGCTCTCAATGGCCTACACCACCCAAGGACACCATCTCATGACCCTCATATCACTCCATTAGACCCCCACACCCTCAAAATAGCTAAAGGATGAATAAAAGGGCTTAAAACCCAAAAAGGAGCCCAAAATAGTCTCCTAGGAGCTAAAACCCCCCAAAAGGTGCTAAAACCCTAAAAGGAGCTAAAGTTAAGGTGGAAGGGGCTAAAGCCTTGAACAAGGGCTTAAAACCCTAAAACCCCTTAAAAAAGCTATAAAAGGAGGGTGGGGGGTCACTCTCAAAGAACCTCTCCCTTGGATATTGTTATGTTTCCTGTGGATGCCTTGAGACCATTGCCTCTCAAGCCACCCACACTCCCTCTCCTCCATTTCCATTGAGCCATTGCTCCCCATCCAAGAGAGGTGCCTCCACAAGCTAGGGCATGGTGGCCCATTTCCACCCAAGAGAAGGTATAACCATATTTCATGTTTTGTTTCTTAGTTTCTTAGTTTTCTTTGCTTTCTAACCCTTATTTCATTTGTAGGTTTTAGATCTAACATTGTTTTGCAGGTGTTTCAATCTATTGTAGCTTAGGATTTATTTGCAAGTCTTTGTAGGCGGAACCCTAACCCTTGTGTGCAAAGGGGTTCATCATTGCTTCTATCTCCTTTTTGTTCTTAGATTAGTTTACTATTTTGTTTATTTACCTTACATTTTATTTTCTACATTTACCCACCAGCAAGAACCTACCCTTCTGTCCTATAGGCAGAAGGGATCCATTCCTACCCCTGTAGTAGGGAGAAATCCTTGCTACATTACTAATAATTATAAACCATTGAGCCTTGGTGATATAGAATCTTCTTCAGTCGATTATGCCTTGCCTTTCCCTTTTGTAGAAGATAGCAAAGTCACATGTGTTTTTGCCAAAGTGACCTACATCGGATCTTTTCTTCTGAATGTGATCCCGGTGTTGTTGCTTCTTAAAGACAGGATTTTTGGTTGGATTCACAACTGTTTACTGGCCTCAGCTTGTTGTTCAAGTTGTAACTGCATTTGCATGTACCCTACCCACACTTATGAGCCTGATGTCGGTTTCCATGCTTTTAGCTCATTGTATAAGCCCTCATCTTTGTTCTCATCATCGCTTAGCCTTGTATCATTTTGCCTTTGCAACTTGACACCTTTTGCCTTGAGTAGATGTTCCCCGAGTGTCTTTATCCTACTCATGTTCCTTTCATTATGCATAGGTTTGTTCCTTGTGATTGGAACTAGTTTCGCTTGCCTATGACACTCGTATCCTCACATTTGAGCATTCTTTATGCTATCCTTCGAGCTCGTTAAGTAAAGAGGCTGTGAGTTGAATTTTTTGGACTCATTAAAACTTCACGAGAAATATATGGAGTTTCTTTAGGCCTAGGTCTGACTCCTGAAAATAGACTTGAATTTCAAGTAAACTTGTTCGTTCAGGCTTGTTAAGAATATGTGAATGGGAATCCACATTGGTGGTAGGTTATCGCTTTCTCATACCATGTGGAATAATACGAGAAAGGAACACTCTCTTTTCTTCGGAATTGAGAAGAGTATTCTTAGGCATAGGTTTATCACTTTTCTGGACCTGAGGGACTAAACTTATGGAAAAGGACCACCCGGTATGAGCTTAGTTTTCTCTTTTTCATGCTTTGGACCCAAACATAAAAAATATTCTGAGCGTACTTTATGTCTTTGTCATGCTCATTAAACCCTAAAGAAAAAAGCATCGAGTTTACTATTGTAAGTCCCATTTGTCGTAATCAAATGGATCTTTCCAAGTGATATTTTCTTCCTTCACACTCGTAAAAGTCAGGCTACATGTCGCTTCTGAAGACACATTGGGTAGGTGGTAATTTATCCTTTTACAGACCTAACCGACTAAGTATGAAAAAGGTGCGCCTTACTTCTTTGGAGGATAAGAGAGTTCTTCTATGGTTTGTTTTATACTTTTCCGGCTTTGGGAGATTAAATTTGACAAAAACTTTCCCCCTTGGAGTCTTCTTTGGAGTTTTCAGACTCTCTAAACTATGAAAACATCATCGAGTATCTACTAATTCGGGATCGTAAAATCCATGAATCAGTTCTTTATCAAGCATTCTTCTATCTCTTCTTCAAGCTTGCCAAAAATGAAGAAGGTACCGAGTTTTCTTTCTTGGACTCGTTAAACATTTACAAGAAAGAGGGAAGGGAAGTTCATTCACATGTTTTTAACATCATGGCAACAAGTCTTGTTTCCTTGAACAAAGCACCAGTTTTGAGTCTATCAACAGTTGGGTCCTAGTATTTTGACCTTATCCCGATTCAAAGTTTCTTACTGTTCCGGTTGGTTTCTTTTCCAATTATATGGGGAATCTGTCAATGTCTCCTACATTGTAGATTTGTGTCATTTGGTCTTTTTGTGTCAAAAGATGCCTAAGTCACTTTTGTGTCATGCTCAATGTTCAAGGATTAAACCTTTGTCATCCATTTTGTAGTTGTCTTGACCATTTTGTTAGACATTTCCTATTATCAGTTCATTACATCATGTCTTTGGTGATCCTTGTCGTGAAATTCTGTACCAATTCCAAATCCAATTAGTCTTTGACTTACCTCATGTTGGATGATGAAGGATGCCTTAATTCCTTCCTTCCAATGGATCTCTTCCTATCGACTACAACACCTCTTGCTATGGGAATGGGATTTAGAGTTTTATGACAGTACCTTGGGGATTGCAGTCATCAGTGGCGATTTCCCTCGCTATTAGGTAGTGGGAATACTTTAATGTCTCCTACTCGATGGATTCTTCAGGTGTTCAACTTCAAGTCCTTGTATTCACACTTGTTAGAATGTACTAGGTACCTTGGGGACCATTTTCATTAAAGGTGGTTTCCCTCGCATTTGTTAACGGTTTTCATCATTGACCGTCAATCAAACGGTTTCCTCCATGTTCGACCTCAACTCTTTTATTCACATGGTTAGGATTCGTAACTTTTGGGCGGTTTGGATTGAATACCTTGGGCCAACAGTAGCATCGTCATCTTTTCCTATTTCCCAAGCTGCGCAAGACCTTATTATACTTCATATGACATTTTGTTGAGACATAGATCCACCTTGTATTCTTGTGGCTATGATCTATTCAGTGAGTATGGATCCAACTTATTCATTTGTGGCCATGACTCCTTTAGATTTGTTATGGTTCCTTTTTCCTATTGAGCGACCACGATAGTTTCATCAGTTATACATACATTGGATCCACCTATATTTTTATGGCGATGATTTATATATGGACTTGTATGTCCGAGAGATCAGTTTTTTTCTGACATTTATCTCGCTTTCAAGTACCTTTGTTTGAGCCTTTCGATCTTGGATTCTTTTTGTAATCTCATATATCACATAAGGTTACCAATAATACATACTAAACATACATAACTATAAATCAGATACAAGAGACAAGAACAGATAGGAAAACAGATTATATTAATGTAATGAGTTCATACAAGGCGGAGAACTGAACTACCTTCTTGCTTGGCTCTACAGTCTAATATATACAAGTTACAAACAGTTACAAAATAACTACCTGTCGGTTCGGTGAACCGACACGACTGTTAGTTAGCAGACTAATTTTTCTAGTTAGTTGGCCGACCGACTTAGTCGGCTGATTGACTAAGTTGGCCCATCGACTTAGTCGGCTGATCGACTAAGTTGGTCTTCATTCAAGTCGACTTCGTCGACTTGCTCCTTCTACATCTCCCCCACGAACAAAATGTTTCTTCATCCCGAAGAAACAGGGAGGTACAAAAAACTAACTCTTGTCAAACCATTCAAACTTGCTCTTGCTGTGGACTGTGCAGAT
Organism: Pseudotsuga menziesii; assembly: GCA_001517045.1. Classification (NCBI taxonomy): domain Eukaryota; kingdom Viridiplantae; phylum Streptophyta; class Pinopsida; order Pinales; family Pinaceae; genus Pseudotsuga; species Pseudotsuga menziesii. The sequence goes on along the minus strand of LPNX010580322.1, from coordinate 55,691 downwards.
AGATGGTCGGTCTCCTCTGGACGCAGACTTCGATGATAGCTGGAGCTGTGATGGAAAGATGATGCTGAAAGTCGGTCCAACTATGCACTGCCTTCTGGATATCAATTGTTAAGGTAGTGAGACTTGAAAGGATCGACATCTTTTCGGACATGGGAATTTCTGCGATATTCTCCATGTTGGGACCCAACAATTGGTTTTGCTCTTCTGCAGCATTGATGAGTCGTTTCATCTGTGGGCAGATGATGTCGACTTTCTCTAAGTTGGGAAGGGCCTGTTGAACCCACTGATGTGCCTCTCATTCTAGCTTCTGCAGTTTGTTGGTCTCCATCACAATTTGTTCTTCAATGGTCTGCCTCAGTTCTGCCTCAGTTTTGCCTCTATCAACTTCCGGCCCTCCAAATCCTGAATGCCCTGTCGCGCCTGCCTTGTCTGCTGATAGACCTGCCCATAGTGTTGGAGACATTTACCATCATACACACTCTTTCGGTCAAATTGGCCTAGTTAAACCACTATCCTAAGTTTAATTGACATCAGTGGAGCATTAATTACCATCATCCCAGTCATCCTCACGCCTTCCTACAGTCAAGGAGGTTAACTGGAGCACTCCAGGGGTGATCTGGGTGACATTCATGCACA
>LPNX010580322.1:44563-54838 GCA_001517045.1 Pseudotsuga menziesii | reverse complement strand
CCTATTGGGTATTCCAGTTATTTCTAATTCATGAGTAATTGTTAATAATTCTTTGATGAGATTGAATCTTAGTTCCTAGATCATGTGCAAGAATTAATATGGTATTAGAGCATGCGGCGGGACGAAGAACAATCTCTCAAAAACAAGATTTTTTGACAGATTTCTTCATGAAATGTGAGCAATAGCTCAATCCAACCTTACGGTGCCTTTTGTTTTGATTTGCAGGTTTTATCAGGTACAACTTCGAATGGACTCATCAATCCCTCTTCTCACCCCATTCACAAGCTATTCGGAATGGAAGTTGAAGATGATTGCATATCTCAAGAGACGAGGTCTCTATGAGGTGTCTATTGGAATTGGAAGAGAGACTTATGAGAATGAGAATGACTGGCTAAATGACATTGACAGAGCTTTTGGATCAATAGCTCTAGCCGTTGATGATGACTTGTACTTTGTTTTTTATTCTGCTGAACACCCAAAGGATCTATGGACAAGATTGGACAAAACCTTTGGCAAGCACCTATTGGGTATTCCAGTTATTGCTAATTCATGAGTAATTGTTAATAATTCTTTGATGAGATTGAATCTTAGTTCCTAGATCATGTGCAAGAATTAATACATAGTGATTAGGCCAGTCTCGTAATACTTCCTCAGTGACAACTGATTCTTCCATATGATCCTGTAGAACCTTGTATGCCTTCAAGAATGCAGTGTGCTGGGCCAGGAGCAGTCGAACAGTCTCCTCCTTTTGTTCTTCCTTAGTCTCTTGCATCCGGGTCTAGATGGTCGATGCCATCGTCTCGAAGAGCTGATATGCTCTTTCAAGTGGTCGATCACTGTCTACTTCAATAGGGCCTGGTATCACGGTCTGTGCTAGAGCTCTGCATCTGCTGAGAAACTTTACTTCTTCTGCATTTTTGGCTACAAGCTCTTTATTTTTTCAATCTGTCCTTTTCTTTGACTCTTTGGCCATAGTTTTAAGGAGTTGGTTGACCTCTGTGTCATCCAAGGAACTTGCATCCCTTAGGCTAATCCGGAGATCGGATGTTCTATGATGCTCTTTCTTTTTCTTCTGTTTGTCTGTCTGATGCTCTTGGGTATCTGCAGCAGTTGAGGTTGGGTTTGTGGTTGGTGGAATGGAGGTCGAGGGAGGAACCGACCGGAGTCGATGATGACTTGCCGAATGAAAATCTATTTCGCATAGAAGCAGTACCCGAAGAACTAGAAGAAATAGCTCAGTTCTTAGAGACAGGTCAGGCACCCGAAGGTCTGAACACCAAGAAGAAACAAATCTTAGCTATGAAGGCTACACCCTACAGCCTCATCAATGGATTTTTGTACAAAATGGGATTAGACGACATTCTCAGATGTTCTGTACTCGACCATGAGAGAGAAAAAATCATGCATGAAGCACACTATGGACCTGCAGGAGGACATTTTCAAGCGGATACAATTGCAAGAAAAATCCAACAGTCGGGCTTATGGTGGCCGACAATCCACAAAGATTGCAAAAACTTTGTTAGTCGATGCGATAGATGTCAACAAATTGGTCAACCTCTGCCAAGCACAAAAATTCCCTTGATATCTGTAAACCCTAGTATCACATTTGAAATTTGGGCTATAGACTTCATAGGACCGTTTCCTATCCTAGCCAAATGATCAGGTGCAAGATATATTATCACGGCAGTGGAATATGTCACCAAATGGGCAGAATCTGAACCCATCGATACATGTTCAAGTGAGGTAGCTACTAATTTTATCTACGAAAACATTATCACTAGATTTGGATGCCCACTCACATTGATTAGCGACCAAGGATCACACTTTATCAACAAAACCATCAAAAATTTGACCGACCAGTTTCACATCGACCACCGACGAAGCACTGCATATCATCCTCAGTCGAACGACGCAATTGAAGCTTTCAACAAAACATTGACAAAAGGGTTAACCAAAATATGCAGCACCGACAAAGACGACTGGGATGAGAAAATCCCAGTGGTCCTCTGGGCATACAGGACAGCATACAAACGGTCGACCGACCAAACCCCCTTTCGACTAGTCTACAGGTAAGAAGCAATCGTACCCCTACATTTCCGACAGCAAACACCCCTCATTGCACAACTATTACATGTCAATGTCGAACATGCAAGAAAGGACCGACTATTTCAACTTAGTAAGCTAGAAGAACATAGAATCATGGCTATCCAGCATCAGGAAATTCACAAACAACAACAGAAAGCCTGGCACGACCGTCACATCAAAAACAAAAACCTGTCGGTCGACGACCTTGCTTTACTTTATAATAGTCGAGTCAAAGGAAAACCCAAGAAATTACACACAGAATGGATGGGACCTTACGTTGTTGAAGAAATACATCCCAACGGTTCAGTCCGACTAAAGACATTACAGGGCCTAGTATTTTGGAAGCTCGTTAATGGGGCCCGACTTAAACGTTACATAAACTGAAAAAATAAATAAATAAATAAAATAAAATAAAAATAAATAAAAAAAATCAAATAACGACCTTAACCGTCAATCAAAACCCATAAAACGATAGAAAAATTCCAAAACAAAATAATACATCCGACACAACAAGCCATGACAGCAACTCACTACTTCAACAACCGACATCACCACCATCGACCATCTTCATCGACCAGTTAGGCCAACCATTTTCACCAATGACACCGACCATCGACTTCAAAAGTCCCATCACGCATTGATGGCCTCGAGTGCTGAAACAGATCCTCCATTAAGTCGCACTCAAGTATTGTAGATGGACTGTCAAGTCCGCCATTAATACACCCATTTGGACACTCAACCACACCCACGCCTATAAATAATGGACAGTCGAAGGTTCATTCAACACACCAATTACCCTCAAAGCACCCGCAATCTTAGTCGACCAAAGACCAAGAACCCTGTCAAAACCCCGACCAGTCCAACGCAATGGCACCCAAACTAACCAGAGCCGCGACCAAGGCAAAGGAGCTGCAAGCGGAGGACACCCCCTTGATCAGCCGCTTAAAGAACATATAAAATGCAAAGGTACAGCAAGGCCCATTCCAGAAAGTCTGGACAGAGATCCAAGAGTGGGCCTATGTCGACAACATAATGACCCAGGCCACTGAGAAAATTCGGAAGAGCACCATCTTCAACTACCCTAACGCACCACTGATGGCAAGCTTCGGTGGGACGAAAGAAGCAGCTGTTAAATTAATTATCAGTCGTTACCACAACGACCGATTCTACTTCGACCAGCCAATTGACATCACCAGGGATGTTATCTCCAAGCTTACGGGTCTGTCCAACCAAGGTAGCCCTGTACCTATTGGGATCAAAGACGGGTTAATCCAAGAACTTACGGGCTCACCATCAGGAAAGAATTCCAAATGATTGATGATCGGACAGATTGCGACAAGGATGCCACAAATCATGGCTAAAATTATAGCAATCACCCTTATATTGGCAGGTCGGGGCAGCGACCTTAAACTGGAGATGCTGTAAGCTGTCGACACCATCACGACCGACGGTCGGATCTACTGATGGGGAGATTATGTTGCCGACATGATCAAAACCATCTGCGAACGCTGTCAAGAGACGGGAGGTATCATCAAATTCCCATCCCTTATTCTCTGGATTATCATGTATCATTTTTGTCCGGAAGGTAGTCCAGTCTTCCAGGAGCCGATCAAGTTCGAAATGAACCGCTTTAAACCCTTTTCACAAAAAGGAACCCTGCATGAGCTGGCATAGGGGAAAGTCTTCTTGGAAAACTGGTTCCAGTGGTTGAAGGTTCGCACGATGAAGTGGAGGGTGCCCCAGAACATCCGACGAAATCTCCCTGCTGAGTCTCACATACAGTTAGAACTTGATCATACATCAGTATGGTACATGCGAGGTCAGGATCCCAAATCCCAGGACCTCGACTACTATCCGACGGTCGACCATATTTTCTGAGAGTTGACCCGACAAGCACAGACAAAGATACCAATTCTAGAGGCTTCCAAACAGGTCAACTTCTCCATCATAGAGACACTCACCGACTAGGAAAAAGAAGAAGGCTACGAGCTCAACTTATACATCAGCACATTTGTGTCGGAGGATACCCCAGTCGTTCCCACTAGTCGGGTACACATCACTGTCAAACCTCCGACTGCAAAGGTAGTTGACCCCCAGCCGATAGAACAACAACAACCAACAGTACAACCACAGTAACAGACAACCCCTCCGGCTCCAGCAACCGTCGACCCCACTCAAGTACCGACAGGTGAAGTCGAAGGTGACGACCCAGAATATGCTTTATCCAGAAGCGTCATTAAGAAGCTGACTAAGGAGATAGATGTCACCAGGGAAAGAATCAAGGCCCAAAAAATACAACAAGGTAAGGGTAAGCGCAAGCTTATACTGGCTGACTCGTCCGACGATGAGGAGGAACTAGCAGCCGCGGCCATCGACGTTGTTGAGGATGCCCATGCAAATAAAGTATCAGTTGAAATTTAGTTTCAACGGTATCTGGACGCAGGAGCTCCGGAGGGTCGGCCAAAGAAAGCAAAAACGACACCGACACTTGAAAATGTGGTCGACCTTGTGTCGACCCCTCCCCCCCCCATCCCCGACAACCATAGTTGAGGAGCAAGCACCAGTATAGCAGGCAGACAGTACCCATTATGAATATCAAAGTGCCATCCTGGAGGCACTCAAAGCTAAGGTCGACCAGGATGCTGAGCTTAAATATTTCTTCACGACACTTCCTGCACTGTTTAAGTTGGCCCAGAAAATACAAACAAAAGCTCCTCTCTATGCAAGCAAAAATCCCTATGCAACTGTTATGACGACATTCACTTGAGACCAACAAGGTGACATAATAGGAGCATCAAAGTCTATCACGGAGCCAATCAGCCCTGAAGACCTACCCACTACACCGCCGAAAGATGATATTTCTTCCGACCAAAGCTCACAACACACCCCGACCAATCTCTCGACCTCTGTCCATACCCCCACTCCATCACCAACACCTCCATCATCAAAACCTCCCTCCCTCACCACCACCACCGTCAAACCACCCAACACCACCAGAAGCACAGCCAAACCCTTCACAACCACCGTCATCTTCACTGCCGGAAGTGGTTAGACCACCCCCCCAACCAGAAAAACCCTCGACCTCCATTCCACCAACCACAAACCCAACCTCAACTGCTGCAGATACCCAAGAGAAATAGACAGACAAACAGAATAAAAAGAAAGAGCATCATAGAACATATGGTCTCTGGATTAGCCTAAGGGATGCAAGTTCCTTAGATGACACATAGGTCAGCCAACTCCTTAAAACTGTGGCCAAAGAGTCAAAGAAAAGGACAGATCGAAAAAATAAAGAGCTTGTAGCCAAAAATGCAGAAGAAGTTGAGTTTCTCAGCAGATGTAGAGCTTTAGCATAGAGCGTGATACCAGGCCCTATCGAAGTAGACACCGATTGACCACTTGAAAGAGCATATCAGCTCTTCGAGACGATGGTATCGACCGTCCAAACCCGGATGCAAGAGACTAAGGAAGAACAAAAGGAGGAGACTGTTCGACTGCTCCTGGCCCAGTACACTGCATTCTCGGAGGCATACAAGGTTCTATAGGATCATATGGAAGAATCAGTTGTCACTGAGGAAGTATTACGAGACTGGCCTAATCACTATGGGCAGGTCTATCAGCAGACAAGGTAGGCGCAACAGGGCATTCAGGCTTTGGAGGGCCGGAAGTCGACAGAGGCAGAACTGAGGAAGACCATTGAAGAAAAAATTGTGATGGAGACCAACAAACTGCAGAATATAGAATGAGAGGCACATCAGTGGGTTCAACAGGCCCTTCCCAACTTAGAGAAAGTTGACATCATCTGCCCACAGATGAAATGACTCATCAATGCTGCAAAAGAGCAAAACCAATTGTTGGGTCCCAACATGGAGAATATCGCAGAAATGCCCATGTCCGAAAAGATGTCGATCCTTTCAAGTCTCACTACCTTAAAAATCGATATCCAAAAGGCATTGCAGAGTTGGACCAACTTTTAGCATGATCTTTCCATCACAGCTCCAGCTATCGTCGAAGTCTGCGTCCAGAGGAGACCGACCATCCGTCTGCACAGTCCACAGCAAGAGCAAGTTTGAATGGTTCGACAAGAGTTCGTTTTTTGTACCTCCCTGTTTCTTCGGGATGAAGAAATGTTTTGTTCGTGGGGGAGATGTAGAAGGAGCAAGTCGATGAAGTCGACTTGAACGAAGACCAACTTAGTTGATCAGCCGACTAAGTCGATGGGCCGACTTAGTCGATCAGCCGACTAAGTCGGTCGGCCGACTAACTAGAAAGATTAGTCGGCTAACTAACAGTTGTGTCGGTTCACCGAACCGACACGTAGTTATTTTGTAACTGCTTGTAACTTGTATATATTAGTCTGTTGAGCCAAGAAAGAAGACAGTTCAGTTCTCTGCCTTGTATGAACTCATTACATTAATATAATCTATTTTCCTATCTGTTCTTGTCTCTTGTATCTGATTTATAGTTATGTATGTTTAGTATGTATTATTGGTAACCTTATGTGATCTATGAGATTACAACAATTCTCTACTCTCTCCATACTCAAATGTTTCCTTTATAATGTATTTCAGCTATCATCTTCCCCTCTAACCTCATACATTAGGGGGCATCTGTTATAACCCAAAATGACACCTCTCTTCCTGTGACCACTTTCCCATGATTTTGTCGCATGTCGACACTTCCATGATGACACTTCATGAAAGTCACTGAAAAAACACCTATATTAGAGGACCCATATCTAGAGATATGTAACTCCATTTGACCTCTTCTTTGCACCATTGGAAAGGTATTTGAGTCAGATAAAACTTTTTAGAAGACAACAAAGTCTGAAAATTCCCAAAAGTACCCTAAAACTGATATTTTTGATGTACACGTGAGTTGCCTTAAGGAAACTCATGTGTTGCACACGACTTGCTATATATAATACTCATGTGTGCCCTAAATACATGACTATTTACATTGCAACCCACATGTATCTCCTGCACACGCGACTGTTGTTTCTGCAACCCGCGTGTTCATCCTGTAGATGTAAAAAAAAAGATGTTTTTTTAAATTCACGTAGTTTGGGTAGTTATGTAACTGACTCCTTGAGTTGTAACTGATCCTATCCTTACCCCTAACTCTTCATAAAACTATATAAGAGAGGAAGAAGGTCCATGAGAGGAGACTAAAATTTTGCATTGTTATGCTGGAGGAATTGGGACTCTCTTTGCCCCCACCTTTTCCCTAGAATCTATCTCCTTGTGTTGTGGAGCTTGGAGGCTGAGTTCCTTGGAGAATAGAAACAACAGAACTAGATCAAGGTTTCGTGAGGTGCCCAACTTGAAGAGAAGGTATATTTGTACTTCATTTCATGATTAATAAAGATGTGATGTTCTTTTTCTTCCCAAATCATTGTTCAATGTGTGTTTGAATCTCTGTTTATGATTAGATTTTTATGTTAATCATATTATTATGTCATGCTTATTTGATTATCATTGCTTTATATGTGGTCATATTGGTTTGAGGAAGGTATAATTGGTTTTGCAGGTCTCTTGGAGCAAGAGGGGAAAAAAGAGGATTGAAGGGATGCTTGGATCAACCTTCATTTGTCAAGGTATGAACCATTTTAATCTCTGAATATTGTTTATATTTACTTGCAAAACTATATGCATCTCTCTTTAAACCCCAGTACGTTGATGGCCTCTTAAACCCTAGCCATAGGAAACTTTCCTTTACAACAGTTGAGAATTCAATATGTCTTTTGGGTGTAGCTCAGCCATGATGTGGAGTCACTAGGACAAATACACAACCTTAATCACTTGTAAGGGTCTATGTTTTCCCACGGAAACCTGTTATCCTTTGAATCTTTGTTGTTCTTCCCAAGGATGATCTTCAATCTCATCCCTGGCAATGACGCCTGTTTGTTAGCACCCAAAATCGCGCCCAAGGTTGTGGGAAAGGTGGACCTCGAGATGGATCTCTCACAGATGTATAACAAGGAAAAATCGCTTTAGGAAAGTGATTTGGCTTCTCCAATTCCAGAGAGGGATCTCTCACAGATGTATAACAAGGCCAAACATAATGTCACAAAATGGATATCAGATGTTTGGTGGTTGGAAACAAAATGAAGATGTATGGGGATATGGAGTCAAAAGTCTCAAGGAAAGAAAGCAATTTGCATAGGAAAATGCTTATAGGAGCAAGAACATGTCTCGATCACTGTCATTATATTTGGGGTCTGGTGGTAATGGTAGAAAGATGACAATCTGCTAGCGTAGAGCACTACAGGGATGAATTCCACACCAGTTTTGGAAGAAAATTTTAGTGGATATTGGAGACAATGCAAGGAGCATATGAGTATGAATTCCTATCCATTATACACTGATTCTATGACATGAAGAGGAACATAATGTAAAATACAACAGGGAACACATGCATATGAGAAAAGAAGTGTACAGACTGTAATTTGGAAACACACAGGAATTCTTGTAAATGCATATAACCAGCATTCGGCTTTGTATATTAATTCAAAAGCATTACAGACACAATGGTCTTCTGAATTCAAAACCAACCAACCCTTTCTCCCTCTGTGGGGAGTACATTTATAGTGCTTGGGTCCCTGAGACCAACCTCGAAACAGGGCCGAAATCAGTTACAAAAATTGACAAAAAATTATCAACAAATTGTATCATGGCATCCTCCCATGGGTGGCATGAAATATAAAATGATGCAGGTAACGTTTTTCTGCTAGCCTCCAAAGATGTTACATCTCCAAAATACTGGCTCGCTTGATTTCCTCGATCATGTATCTTCGGTTCTGGTTTCTATTAGAGCCCATCATCCTTGCTGTGACTTGCATTTGGATTCAGTGTATCCATATTTACCATCTCCTCCACCAATACTCTGAGCTCAAGGTTCTCTAAATAAGGAGGCATTGGTAACTTTGTGGACAAAGATTTGAAATCGAATAATAACTCAAATTCCCTAGACAATGTTTTGAACACGGTCATGCCTGAAAGCGATTATCGAGATACATCCTCTAATTTCTTGTGATCATGCCTGCATTTGACCAATCTGTCATAATACTCCTTTTGGGACAGCATCAGTCCCTTTTCATCCCAGAATAAAGGGAGCCCTCTCTAGACTAGAGGTTTAAACATCGTGGTGAAGTCGTCATCTTGTTTGCGCATGAAATTCCATTTTTCCTCGACCATCTTTAAATGGTAGTGTTTGTGAACCACCCTTCTGGCCGACGTGATGACTGGGATCCTATCTTGGATTTTTCCTCTTTTGATGTCTTCGTCTATCAAGCTGTTCTGGAAATTGATTGCACCTTCAGCCATGTGTTATACACTTGAATGGCACCTCTCCATCCGAGTGCTGACATCCCTCATGTTGGCACACAAAAGGACACTTATGGATAGAGGTTTTCCCAAAACACTATAGCTTGGCTTGTCATGAAATACATGATTTCTCCATCAAACTAGTTACTTTGCCATTTTTGCCTATATTGATATGTATTCACGACTATCCTTATATACAACTCGCGCATCACTCGCGAGTCTCCTTTATAGCAAGTTGTGAATCCATGTATTCACGGGTTGCGCTTATACATAGTTGTGAATCATTCGTGTGTTGCTCTACTATAGACCCGCGAATGTGTCTCAACATTAAAACATAAAAACACTCGCGCTAATGGGAGATTAGTTAAGTTATTTAACTTAATTTCCTTAACTGCTGTAACCTCCCTAACCTTCGAGAACTACCTTATTTCACCCATATAAATACAAGCCTTGGGGAGGGTGTTTATTAGTTACACTTGGAGAGCAAAGTTATGCTGGTGGAGTTTATACAAAAGTCTTTGGAGCAGTGAACTCAGAACCCTTTGGTTGCAGAGGAGTCCTTGTCTCAGGCGTTGGGTTGTATCTGAACTCTTTCCATTATTGATAATAAAGAGATTACTTCTTCCATATGTGTTTCATGTGTATTGGTTTGATAATCATTTATGCTTATGCATCTTATATGTGATTTATCTAACCTGCTTATACATATATGAATCATCTTGTATCTGGAAAAGTGTTTCTTGACAGGTGAAAGAGGAGCAATCTTGAAGACTTTGGAAGTGGAACAGAGAAGAAGAAGATTAGCAAGGATCGACCTTCATTTAACAAGTAAGTCCTTTTGATCTTCCTATTTCTTATTCTGCAC